>JARQOD010002251.1:0-80920 GCA_033576555.1 Oophaga sylvatica
GTTTTTTCAGTGGCTGCTGTTTTTGTTACACCAGAGAACTAATTTAGGTGGTAGAGGTCGTGTGATCTCAGGTGATTTGAAATTAGTAAGTTGGTGTTTTTCAGGGTTTTCTGGGATTGCAGTAAGTACCCTTCCTATCCTTTTCTATTTAGATAGTTTGGGCCCCAGCGTTTGCTCATACTATTTTCTTTCTGTGTCAGTATTTCATCTTGTCTAACCGCCATTACTTGTTTGGGGGCTTTCTATTATCTTTGGGGTTCTGCTCCGGGGCAGATAGCTTTCCTGTTTCTGTCTTTAGGTGTAGTTAGTTTCTCAGGCTGGTGACGAGGCGTCTAGGACCATCGTAGGAACGCTCCACGGCTGCCTTAGTTGCGGTGGTTAGTCAGGGTACTGCAATCTCATAGATTCCAACTGCTCTGGTGTATTTCCTTTTTTACCTGCACTCCTCAGCTACCGTAACATAACAGTCCTGCCTTTAAAGCTCAGCTCTCTCCTTTCACCTTAGTCTTCGCCAGGGAACCGGCCAACTGTAAAACATCTTCAGATGCCATCTTCTGTCCGACTGCAAGATCAGCATCAGCCTTCCTCTCAGGACTCTCAACCTCCTCTGCTACCATGCTTCCTCATTTGCACTGGTTGCTTGATTGTCATCAGATGATTCACTATCACTACCACTATCCCTGTCTGACCCCTTTTTCTCAGCCACATCTGGCTCACTTTCAGGGTTATACACTTCATTTTCATTCACATCCTGCTCACTGTCAGGGTTATACAATTCATTCTCATTCACATCCTGCTCACTTTCAGGGTTATACACTTCATTTTCATTCACATCTTGATCTGGAAACTTAGTTAACATGTCATCCACAACATTAACTTCACCATTGGTCCTGGTTTCCCTCAGGTGGTCCTCAAGTATGTGACTATGTGACAACCCCAGCACTATACTTCCATATAGCTCAGGTACTGGAGCTGGCTCACGACCTCTCCCTGGACTTCAGTGTCCCTATACAACAGGTGAGTGTTTATGGCAACATGAGGAAACCTCTCCTCAGAGCCAGGCTCTTGGGAAACCTCATTTAGAACATTTGTATTTCCTGGGCCGTTTTAAGAGAGGGGTCTCGCCACTGCTCACTCTCAAAATGTCACAGGACACAGGTAAGTCAGGGACACTCGGTTCCCGAGAACCACCATCCTCGTCTCCCAACATCACCTGCAAAGGAATTTCATCACTATCACAGTCATCATTATTATCAATATCATTATCATGATTATGATCAGTATCATCATCACTATCATGATCTCATCATTATCAGCATCAGCATCATTATCATGGTCATCATCATTATCATGATCATCATCATCATCATCATTATCATTATCATCATCATCATCATCATTATCACATAAGTTTAACGCCCACTAGCATTGTGTTCCCCCCCTTGGGACTGCGCACCCTCAATAGGAGCTTCATCACACTGTCCATCAGAAACATTTTTCCCCCAGAGATCCTTAGACCGGGAAAGTCATTACCCAATATGACGGGGGGCACCAGGTTCTTCACTACCCCCACTTCACATGAAACCTCCCCGCGTTTGGGGATCAAGTCCACGACAGTCTCTGGGTAGACTTTGGTGTCTCCATGGACGCACACCACACTCAGGTGTTTATCAGGGATAAAGTCCCTATCAATCAGGCTGTCCCATACGGAAGTCACTGGACTCTCTGAGTCCAAGAGGGCCTGTGCTGGGCAGTCATTTACAACCACCGGGGACCCCTGTGGTCCAGTCTCTTCGGCTGAGGTGGACACACACACAGGCTCTGCGCAGGGAGAGAGGGATCCGCCAACATCACAAACACATAGGCTCCCCCTCTATTGGACAGTTGGCTGCAATTTCACGACATCTCCAACACTGTCCATCACACTTTCCCACCCATATGTCCCCTCGGGCCTGAACCCGCTTATCAGCACACCCCATGTCCCCAACAGCTGGAACGCTCTTACCGGGAGAGTTCGGCGTCCAGGAACTCTGAAGTGACGACCTCTCAGACGGCTGGTCACGGAGGCAGCCTTTGGTAGCGGAGGCCCTCTCCCTCAGGCTGACCAGACGAGTGGCGTCCTGGTGGTCTCGTTGTCCGACCTCCGGCCGTACCTCAGGAGGACGTGCGCGGGTGTAGCGGTCCACTATCACCCCCTTTCCCCCATGAGCAGGGTTGCCGACGGCAGACTCCCAACTGCATCTCCAGTCATGGACTCCTCTGGCACGGACTGCCACCGTAACACCCAGCCGGGCAAGAATCTTCGCTTTCAGCTTGGCATAGTCTTGGCTGTCCTGCTCGCTCAGGTCAGCATAGGCCCTTTGGGGTTCTCCAATCAGATAGGGTGCGACCATCATGGCCCATTCAGATAGGGGCAGATTCTCCTTCTCTGCCAGTCCCTCAAACCTAGTGAGATATACCTCCACATCGTCACGAGGTGTAATCTTTTTCAGGGACCGTCTTACCGCCTTCTTTACAGCGGACAATGCAGGTGACTTTGCAACATTACTTTGGGACGATGCGCTGCAAGTCTTTTGTAGTGCTGCAACCTGCTCAAAAAACAACTGGTTATTCTCCTGCTGCTGCTGCTGCAGGAATTGCTGCTGGGCCTGCTGCATGCGCTGCTGATGCTGCAGGCGCTGCCGCTCCATGCTCTGCTGCATGCTCCGCTGGGCCTGGACCAGGTACTCAACGAGCTCCTCTATACTGCCGGACTTATCTGTCTCAACACGGCAGTCTTATGTTGCACATTAACTTGCGCCATTTGTTCAAACAGCGCCTCCATGCTGTCATCCATGCTGTCAGACTTCTCTGTCTCAACAACGGCAGTCTTCACTCAAGACATACACACTCCACAGTCTTTTCCACAGAAAATTCAGCCTTGCTGTGCAGACACTTTTTTTTTTTCTTTGCAAAGTCTATTAGGGCTACTGTCTCTTTAAGACTGCTCCAATCAGACGTTTTTGCTGACACACTTTTTTTTTCTCTGCTGCTGCTTCAACAGACTTCACCTTTTATTGCTGTCTCTCGCCACTGTGCTGCCCGCATTCTCCACCAATTGTAAGCTTTTCAGGGGATATAGCTCTGGGATCGCCGTCCGGGTAGACGGAGTGGCACGGAAACAGCTCATTCACAGACAGCAGTTCTGGTTAAAAACTGGCCGCAACCAGCTTTATTAAAGTCCACAGCAAACAGAACATAATCAAAACCAAATCATAAACATAAGCCCTGGGCTTGTCCAGCCACTTACTACACTTAGATAGATTTCCCTCTCTATCCGGGTCCAGACTCTAACAGCCTGTCCCCAAAACAACACATATGTTCAGTAGTTACCAGCATGGAGTTTCACAGAGTCTCCTCCTTGTGTCTGAAGGCATATCCAACGTCCAGACTTGAGAGAGCTCCCCTCCTATTCAGCAGCTATCCGCATGGATTCTCACAGAGACTACTCCTGTGTCCGGGGTACATCGAGCACCCAGACTGAGACAGCTCATACTCCTGGAGACTCCTTCTTGTGCCTGGACTCCTTGTCCAGACTAAGCGAGCTCTCTGTCTGTGTTCGCAGACACCTACTTCTGGTCTCCTAATTAACAGCTGAGTGGTTTCAGGCCTGAGCTGCAAGTGTGTACTGAATGTAAGGTGTAGTGACCTTTCTCTACCACTAGGTTTACAAAGCCATGCATTTCCCTTATACCAGTCAGCAAAGTATCTAGGTGAAATGTACACCCCATTCAACACACATACTCTCACTGTCTCACAATATATATGGGTATGTATGTTCCCACGGTCAGTATTGGCAACGCTTTGGACGCAGCACATGTCCGCTCCATGAACGGTCACCTGAACGCAGGTGATTTCTCATGTGTTCATTGAACCGTACGAAATCACTGCGTCCTGTACATTGCACTGGTGATATTTATCTTGCGGAGACTCGTGCCTCTGAAAGATAAATAGACATGCTGCACGACTGAAAGACGCGCCACATGTGCGTCTCCGCAGGGAAGCCGTGGGCGTCGGTGCACGCAGAGTGGAGACGGGATTTCTTGAAATCCCATGCACTAGGCCAGTGATAGCAAACCTTTGAGACCGAGTGACCAAACTGTAACCTAAGACCCAATTATTTATGACGAAGTGCCAACATGTGTCAAATGCCCCATCGTGATCCCCTTCTTGTAATAGCCCCATCATAATCCCCTTCATTTAGAAATGCCCCAAATTTCTAGTGGCAGCCCTGCACTGGGGATGCTGAATGCTCTCGTGGTGTGGGCCCGTCCGGTCTTCATGGTGACGCGTCCATCCAGCGTTGTTGTGGTCACTCCCCCTCGCCGTCCAATCGGAGGTGCCTGGAGGCGGAGTTACACTGTTTCCTGGATCCCACACGTGACACACCACCCGGGGGCGACACAGATGCAGTTACCACGTGGGGTATACTCACTCCCTGTGACCTCTGATTGGTATTTGCCCCAGGTCGTTCGGTTTACACCAATAAGCCATCATGGGTTTGTCCCAACCACTATTAGGTGTCACACCAATAACATGAGCCTGGATAGGAAAGGGAACCTGGATAGCAAAGGGGTGGTCATGGCCGGTTGTAAGCAAAGTGGGGCCCTAGGGAAAAGTTTAAAATGGGGCCCCAAATTCTCACATTGCACTATCACACAGAAGCATTTCTGTTGTGTTTACGTGCGCTGAGTTCAGGCTTCTAAACGAGTGTGATCGACAATATTGAAGTCATTCAGCTCTTGTTTTCCGGCCTCTTTACACCGGCAGCATAATTCATCTTGGTCTTACCAACAGGTTTTCATCCTGAACCTCCTGCTTCTCTTGGGATGCTGAACGCTCTCGTGGTGTGGGCCCGTCCGGTCTCCATGGTGACGCGTCCATCCAGCGTTGTCTGCGGTCACTCCCCTCGCCGTCCAATCGGAGGTGCCCACCGGCGGAGTTACCTGGGATGGCGTGTGACTCTATTTCCTGGATCCCACACGTGACACACCACCTGGGGGCGTCACTGATGCAGTTGCGCACATGGGGTATACTCACTCCCTGTGACCTCTGATTGGCATTAGCCCCAGGTCGTTCGGTTAAGACCAATAACCCATCAGGGGTTTGTCCCAACCACTATTAGGTGTCACACCAATAACATGAGCCTGGATAGGAAAGGGAACCTGGATAGGAAAGGGGTGGTCATGGCCGGTTTTAAGCAAAGTGGGACCCTAGGCAAAAGTTTAAAATGGGGCCCCAAATGCTCACATATTGCACTATCACACAGAAGTATTTTTGTTGTGTTTACGTGCGCTGAGTTCAGGCTTCTAACGAGTGTGATCCACAATATTGAAGTCATTCAGCTCTTGTTTCCCGGCCTCTTTACACCGGCTGATTAACAATGATGGGGACAGAACAATCACTATTAGATCAATCTGTCCCCATACAGTGTCACGTTATCAGCAGCACATCTGCAGCTTACACCGGGCGATGTGCTGCAGAGAACAAGGATTTTTGTTCCGGCATAAAGCAATCCAATCACTCGATGAATATGCAGCATATTGCTTGTTTAGTATAATACACCCCATAGTCCTCCATATAGTATAATGTGTACCACAGTCCTCCATATTGTATACTGCACACCTCATAGTCCTCAATATAATATAATGTGTCCCATAGTCCTCCATATAGTATAAAACACTCCTTATAGTACTCCATATAGTATAATACACTCCCTATAGTCCTGCTTTTAGAAAAAAAATGCACTCCTCAGTCCTCCATATAGTATAATAGACTCCTCAGTCCAGTCATCCATATAGTATAATACACTCCTCAGTCCTCCATATAGTATAATACTCTCCTCAGCCCCCCATATAGTATAATACACTCCTCATAGTCCTAAATATATTAAAATGCTCTCATCCTCCATATAGTATAATACACTACTCAGTCCTCCATAAACTTTAATACACTCCTCATAGTCTCCCATATAGTGTTATATACTCCTCATAGTCTTCCATATAGTATAATACACTCCTCTGTCCTCCATATAGTATAATACACTCCTCATAGTGCTCCTATAGTATAATGCACCCCCATAGTCCTCCATGTAGTACAATTCACTTCTCATAGTATAATGCACCCCATAGTTCTTCATATAGTATAATGTATTCCCCATAGTCCTTAATACAGTATAATAGAGCATAATGCATCCACCTCACAGTGTATAATGTAGCCCCATCAGGGTATAATGCTGCCCTGCCATACAAAATAATGCAGCCCCACCATAGAATATAATGCAGCCCCCCTCAAAATATAATGTGTTGTGAATAGGCTGGAAATGAGTTCTGAGCAGAAGCTCCCTCTGGTGGTTACAAACGGTACTGGACTGTCCAGTGAAGATTGTGAGGATTGGGAATCAGGTGTTACTGACTGGTCTTATATAAGGGAGTCGCCTTGATTCCTGTTTCCTTGTTAGCCTGCTGTGTCGTGTCTGAATCTCCTGCTAACAGATAAGACATTTTCTTCTTTTGGTTTTTGTGCTTTATTTTTGCATTTTGTCCTGCACTTCTGTGGGGCCTTCAGGGTCCCCTCTGGGGGCTTTTGCCCTCTCAGTTCAGTTCAGCCACTGATGTTTGTACATTTGCTTTTTCCAGTTTTTTCAGTGGCTGCTGTTTTGTTTTGGTTACACCAGAGAACTAATTTAGGTGGTAGAGGTCGTGTGATCTCAGGTGTTTTTGAAATTAGTAGAGTTGGTGCTTTTCAGGGTTTTTTGGGATTGCAGTAAGTGCCCTTCCTATCCTTTTCTATTTAGTAAGTTTGGGCCCCAATGTTTGCTCATACTATTTTCTGTCTGTGTCAGTATTTCTTCTTGTCTAACCGCCATTACATGTTTGGGGGCTTTCTATGTTCTTTGGGGATCTGCTCCGGGGCAGATAGCTTTCCTCTTTCTATCTTTAGGTGTAGTTAGTTTCTCAGGCTGTGACGAGGCGTCTAGGACCAACGTAGGAACGCTCCACGGCTGCCTCTAGTTGTGGTGGTTAGTCAGGGTACTGCAATCTCATAGTTTCCAACTGCTCTGGTGTATTTCCTTTTTGCCTGCTCTCCTCAGCTACCAAATCATAACAATAATGCAGCCCCCCATAGAATATAATGTAGCCCCTCATAATACATATAATACAACCCCCTTATACAGTATAATGTAGCCCCTCCATATATTATAATGCAGCCTCCCCATATATTATAAATGCAGTCCCCCACAGAATATAATGTAGCCCCCTCAGAGTATAATGCAGTCCCCATAGAATACAATGTAACCCCTTCATAGAGTATAAAGAAGCCAACCCTTACATTATAATGCAGCCCCCCATAGAATACAATGTAGTCCCCTCATAGAATATTATACAACCCCTCTCATAGAATGTAATACAGCCATCCCATAAAATATAATGTAGCCCCCATAGAATATAATACAGCCCACCTCCATAAAAATAATGTAGCCCCCTCGTAGTGTATGATGCAACCCCCTCAGATTATAATACAGCCCCATAGAATATAATGCAGCCTCAACCACCTGTGAGACAGTGAAGGGATATGTGTCGAATGGGGTGTACATTTCACCTAGGTACTGTGCTGACTGGTATAAGGGAAATGTATGGCTTTGTAAAACTAGTGGTGGAGAAAGGTCACTACACCTTCCATTCAGTACACGCTTGCTGTTCAAACCTGAAGCCACTCAGGTGATAATTAGGAAGCCAGAAGTAGGTGTCTGGAAACACAGACAGAGAGCTCGTTCAGTCTGGATAGGAGTCCAGACACAGGAAGAGTCTCCGGGAGGGGAGCTCTCTCAGTCTGGATGCTGGATATGCCCCAGGCACAAGAGGAGTCTCTGGGAAAACTCCATGCTGGTAACTGCTGAATATAATGTGTTGTTTTGGATCAGGCTGTTAGAGTCTGGTCCCTGATAGTGAGGGAATCTATCTATTTGTAGTAAGTAGCCGGAGAGGCTTAGGATTTCTGTTTATGAGTTGTTTTTGATCACGTTCTGTTTGCTGTGGACTTTAATAAAGCTGGTTGCGGCCAGTTTATACCAGAACTGCTGTCTGTGAATGAAATGTTTTGTGCCACTCCGTCTACCAGGACGGCGATCCCAGAGCTATATCCCCTGAAAAGCTTACAATTGGTGCTAGAATGCTGGGGCAGCACAGTGGCTGAAGCAAGCAGCAGAGAAAAAAAAAAAAAGTTTGACAGCAAAATAAACATCTGTTGGAGCAGTCTTAAAGAGACAGTAGCCCTAATAGACTTGGCAAAGAAAAAAAAAAGTGTATGCACAGCAAAGCTGAACTTTCTGTGGAAAAGACTGTGGAGTGTGTATGTCTTGAGTGAAGACTGCCGTTGTTGAGACAGAGAAGTCTGACAGCATGGATGACAGCCTGGAGGCGCTGATTAAACAAATGGCGCAAGTTAATGTGCAACATAAGACTGCCGTTGTTGAGACAGATAAGTCCGGCAGTATGGAGGAGTTCGTTAAGTACCTGCTCCAGGGCCAGCAGAGCCTGCAGAGCATGCAGCAGCAATACCTACAGACCCAGCAGGAGACTAACCGGTTATTTTTTGAGCAGATTGCAGCACTAAAAAAGGATCTCAGCGCCTCGTCCCAGAGTAATGTTGTAAAGGCACCTGCGTTGCCTACAGTAAAGAAGTGGCGGGAGCCTGACGTCGGCAGACATGTCGGCATGGTCGAATAGATGATGATGGACCCCTACGACCAAGTACTAAAGAAGGAGCGGGAGTCTGCCGTCAGCAAACCTGATCATAGGGTCGAGAAGGTGATAGTGGACCGCTACACCCGAGCACGTCCTCCTGAGGTACAGCCAGAGGTCGGACAAGGAGAACTCCAGGACGCCACTCGTCTGGTCAGCCTGATGGAGAGGGCCTTCGCTACCAAAGACTGCCTCCATGACCAGCCGTCTGAGCGGTCGTCACTTCAGAGTTCCCGGACGCCGAACTCTCCCGGTAAGAGCGTTCCAGATGTTGGGGACAGGGGGTATGCTGATAGGCGGGTTCAGGCCCGAGGGGACATATGGGTGGAAAAGTGTGATGGACAGTGTTGGAGATGTCGTGAAATTGCAGCCAACTGTCCACTAGAGGGGGAGCCTATGTACTGTGATGTTGGCAGGTCCCTCTCTCTCTGCGCAGAACCTGTGTGTGTGGCCACCTCAGCCGAAGAGACTGGACCACAGGTGTCCCCGGTGGTTATAAATGGCTGCCCAGCACAGGCCCTCCTGGACTCAGGGAGTCAAGTGACTCTCGTACGTGACAGCCTGATTGATAGGGACTTCATCCCTGATAAACACCTGAGTGTGGTGTGCATCCCTGGAGACACCAAAGTCTACCCAGAGACTGCCGTGGACTTGGTCCCCAAATTCGGGGAGGTTTCATGTGAAGTGGGGGTAGTGAAGAACCTGGTGCACCCCGTCATATTGGGTAATGACTTTCCTCGGTCTAAGGATCTCGGGGGAAAAATGATTCTGTTGGACAGTGTGATGAAGCTCCTACTGAGGGTGCGCAGTCCCGAGGGGCGGAACACAATGCTAGTGGGCTGTTGAACTTATGTGATGATCAGGATAGTGATAATGATGATGATGATAATGATGATAATACTGATCATAATAATGATGATGATATTGATAATGATGATGATGATAGTGATGATGATACTGATCATAATCATGATAGTGATACTGATAATGATGATGACCGTGATAAAGATGGAGTTCCTTTGCAGGTGATGTTGGGAGACGAGGATGGTGGTTCTCGGAACCGAGTGTCCCTGACCTGCCTGTGTCCGGGGACAATTTTGGGAGTGAGCAGTTGCGAGACCTCACTCTTAAAACGGCACAGGAAAATATAATTTTTCTAAATGAGGTTCCCCAAGAGCCTGGCTCTGAGGAGAGGTTTCCTCATGCTGCCATGAACAATAACCTGTTGTATAGGGACACTGAAGTCCAGGGAAAGGTCGTGAGTCAGCTCCTGGTACCTGAGCTATATAGAAGTATAGTGCTGTGGTTGTCACATAGTCATGTACTTGATGGACCACCTGAGGGAAACCAGGGAAAAGATGGTGAAGTTAATGTTTTGGATGACATGTTAACTGAGGTTCCTGGTCAAGATGATGAATTGTGTAACCCTGAAAGTGAGCAGGATATGAATGAGAATGAATTGTATAACCCTGAAAGTGAGCAGGATGTGGCTGAGAAAAAGGGGTCGGACAGGGATAGTGGTAGTGATAGTGAATCATCTGATGACGATCAAGCAAACAGTGCAAATGAGGAAGGCATGGTAGCAGAGGAGGTTGAGGGTCCTGAGAAGAAAGCTGATGCTGACCTTACAGCCGGACAGAAGATGGCATCTGAAGATAGTTTACAGTTGGCAGATTCCCTGGCGAAGACCAAGGTGAAAGGAGGAGAGCTGAGCTTTAAAGGCAGGACTCTGAAACTGAACACAGCACAAGTAGATGCTGTTGAGAATGAGAAGTTATCAATGTATGGTATGGATCTGCATCATGCCAAGGACTCTGAAGGTAATGCTGCAGAGGTGGAAAAAGCCATGGAAGTGGTAGACACCAAACCAGATGCCGCATCAGAAGCTGAGGTCTCAAGTGAAGGTGTGGGGAATCTCTTCATTGCGAGAGCAAATGCAGCAACTACACGAGGAGGTGAAAGCAGAAAAGATGAAGAACCTTGACTCGTTAGAAGATGTGGATCTCCTGAAGAAAGAAGTAAGAGCTCTGCGTATTATGCAAAGTGAGCCTGTACAAGGAATGGATGAACTAGCTGGGCGTACTGAAATTTTGAATGAGAAGAAAGGAAAAAATATGAATTTGTTGCAAAGGATGCAGAAAAGTGCCCCATCTGGTGATTCCAGCATGTTGGAGGAGAAAAATGCACGATTGCGTGAAACTGAACATGTCAAGTTAAATTCTCAAATGCAAATGCTGCTCAATAAGTTTAAGGCTCTATATAAGAATGCCGCGGCAAATTTTAGGCCACGCCCCGACCACACTGTTAAAAAAAAAACCTTTCTCACTTCTTTAAGTAAGAGCACGGTGAGGATAAAAAGTAGAATATTGACTTGTATGGATAAAACAAAACTTATTTAATGTTCATTCAGAAAAAGTGATTACAAAAATGAAGAAAAGTAAGTTCATAGCACACAAAAAGATAAAACAAGCATTCAATGGTTTCTTACATATGGTCTTGAGGCATGATGTGGTCCGTGTTGGAGATTCTCAAGGAATGAGAGATCTGCCTGAACAGGAATCGGACCGGTTTATATTCTATTCCGATCCATAGACTTACATTGGTTTCTATTTTCTCCTGTCTTATAACCACAAATGGTGATTTGCCGCTAAGTTCGTTCTTTTACCATATTAGAACACCACTAGAAGAACTACTAAACTTATGGAATATGCATTAGTTGTTTATATGATACCTTATTTTGAAAAACTTAAGCCTATGGCCTATGACCTTTGGAACCATTTACTACCTCCAAATAGTAACAAATTGACAGTTCTGACAACAGGCTTACAATTATGACGACCAGGGAACAGATGTCTCTGCCAACGTCCTCAGAATTAACTCATTCATTCACTAACCAGAGTCTCTGCTTGCTAATTAGACTTCATAATGTATATGTTCAATGATCTATATTTTATTATTGAAATATTAATATTTTACAGTCCCCCTGATTATGATTTAAGAAATATCATAATCAATCCTAAACTCATTCTTTCACCATTCGTATCACATTCATTCTTTATTCTGAAAACCTTGTATCAACATCTGTTTTGAAAGTCATCAGAATTTCTAAACGAAAATAAATTTAAATCAGAGAGTTACATTTTTCCGTTTTAACAGCTCTCTTAAAATGTCATCTTCTTTTTTCATTTCTGTCTTTATCTTCTTATAAATTCTCTTAATTTTACACATGATAACTATTTGATATATGATACACAGCAAAACTATAATGAATATAATCACAATCGGATTAGATAATACATTTCCTGCTGCCATTTTCGCTGAAGACTGTGACCAACTAGTTACTGATTTTCCTAAATTTCTCCACCAAGATGAGCCTGACATACTCGTCCATTCATGGTCAATATCATTTAAATTACCTTGCTCATGTCTAAATACAATTTCAGCTTCTTTTAATTGATTTGTTAACAAATTTAACAAACCCTTGTCTTTCTTTATCTCATTTGTCCACCTATTCCAAGGAAAATTATTTATTTGGGACAAATTGAACTGTATTGGAAGGATTTTCAGATTTCTTGAGCCTATTGACGTAATATTAATGCTTCCTTCCTTCTTTGTGAGAGTTTTCACATTCCCTTCAATACAATATAAACCTATTGTCAGATTTTCAGCATGTACACAAGATGAAAAGAATGCAGAAACAACTTCTTTTTCTGACATAACTTGGAAACATATCTTATTAGCGCTTACTGGTGTCACCAAGTCATGTATCGTGTGTACATTCTCAACTCTGGCATGACATGAGGTATGATTATGGAAACATGAATGATAAATGACTTTATCTTGTCCAGGTAAACACATTACCTTAGAAACAAAACTTAAGCATGAAGAAATGTCCAATTGTTCGGTGTTTGTGCCATCAAATGCAAAATCTGTGTACTGTAAATGATAATATAACAATTGTGTATGACTAACAGGAATTCCCAAAACAGTTATAGGAACCAGGGTTTCTTCTCTTCCTGACACTGGAATTAGTGATGTTCCTACACAAATGTTCTGTTCACATCCTAACCACTTATTTACCCATAAATCTGTATGATTTAATGCAAAATTATATTCTGTAGGCAAATTTCTCATTAATCCTAAAGGTGTAATTCCACTTTGTAATGCTTGTGCAATCATCTTCAGATTGGTGGAATATTCAATCTGAATTTCAAGACATGTTTTGGCTACTTGAGATTCCTGTTCACTTTCTATTAAAGCTAAAGTAGCATCTTGTAGATGTGATACAGAAGATCCCAATACAGCAGCAGTGTTCAAAACCATCTTTTCAAGGACTTGATTCAAACTTTTCTGAATCTTCACCCCTTTACCTCCAATATACCCAATATTTTCTAGATCGGATTTAAATGTATGAATGTCTATACTATTAATTAGACTTCCCATTGTTCCTAATCCCCCCAAAATACCTTCTAACACTCCTCTCTTACTTCTAACCTGTGTTGAAGTTCTTTTCCCAAACCACTGTTCTATTCCCATTTCCATGTTAATGAGATGTGATTGACATTGGGGATATCTAGAAGAGATTTTCCAGTTAGACATGTTAAAAGTCCATATCATGGTCATAAACGCTCCATCTCGTAATAGAGGTTTAGATTGAAATTGGTTGATTTGGAAAGGAGTAGATGGTTGAAATCTTGTCTGTGTGCATACATTATCTACTGCTGACCATATATTTACCTTTACATCTTTACATTGTTTGTAATTATTTTTTGTTAAAATGCAACATTGATACAATCCGGAATCCTTAGGAGATGGATTATCTAGAGAAAAAATAAAATTCTTATTCAACCATCTCACACTACCGGATTGACCTCTGTGTATAACATTTGTTGGACCATTCGAAAAACTTCCCAAAAATAATCTATCTTTGGTCCATTTTAACAGAGATTCTTAAGGTAATTCCAACCTTGTGTTGCATTTTAATAATAAAGGAGACATATGTTCTTGACTATGTACCGCTTGTGGTGTAACCCTTACTTCTGGAACTATAGTATTAGTTACTGTAAAAACTACAGACACCTGTACCTGTACTGATTCTCTGGTTATCTGGAAGTTCCAAGTTTTTACCCAATCTTCATCTCCTTCTGTAATGGAAAGTAATGAAGGATCCAAAATTTTTCCAAAAAGTTGTGTCTTTAACCAAATATCTGCTTTGGATCTTCCAACTCTCCCTTTTGAGATCATATCATTTGTTATATCACCTGACCACACAGCTTTTTCTTCCCCTCTTATCTCAATATTCCAGTATAACGTATCTGTAGGATTACATTCCCATGTGCCTGTCTTATTATTATGTATATAATCTCCTTGTAACTGTGTAAACCTAGTCTTAGGTCCTGTGGTAGCACGTAATATTATATTAGTGTCGTGTATGAAGTGTAGCTCAATGCAGCATTTTACACCATAACCCATGCAAATGTTTCCGGTAATATCTACTGAATCGTCCGGTATGTCTTCATCTTTTAGGTTCTGTAGCTCAGATCCTCTTGGTTTCCGTGAATGTAAAGTTCTTTTGAAAGGTTCATTCACTTCACTAGTATTTGTTCCTTGATGTAAAATATCTTCTGCGTAGATCACAGTTGAAATAGTACCAAGTAGCAGAAATGTGATTCCCATCAGGTAAAAGCTGTTCCTGGGAAATGTCCTCTTCTCCTGAAGGATTGGTGTTGAATCCCTTCCATCAAGGCCACAATGTTTCCTATTCCAGTTCTTATTGGAATCCATTTCTTCCTAAAAGAAATGCAGTATCATTATTTTGTAACATACAATTTGCATTAATCGACATGTACCCACACTTTTTGTTTTCTGCGGGTATTTTTGACCACATTAGATGCTGGTTGCACAAGAATCATAACTTGTCCCATGGTTTCAATGATCTCAAAGGGACCTTCCCAGTTACTTTCCCAAGGTCCACTCTTCCTGAAAGTTTTAATCATCACTAGAGCCCCTTTCTTGAATTTAGATTCGTATGGTGGCTCCATTCTCTGCATTCTTGATACAGCATGTGGAAGAATCGTTTTCAAGTTCTCCTGTAACAATTGCAACCATTTGGACCTTGCAACAGCATCTTTTTGAGGTGTAGACAAAAATGGTTCATGTGGAAAAATCAATGGCATTTTTCTTCCAGTCATTAGTTCAAAAGGAGTAAATTGAGTTGTGGAAGAAGTTGTTCCTCTCACACTCAACAGTACAAAAGGTACGGCATCAACCCAAGTGTTACCTTTGTCCAATAACATCTTGGCAATTCTGGATTTTATTGTTCTATTCATCCTTTCCACAATACCAGCAGACTGTGGATGGTAAGGTACATGGAACTGTTGTTGTACCCCTAGAATAGTACAAACTGCTTGCATGATTTTTCCTGTAAAGTGACTTCCTCGATCAGAGGTGATCATTCTTGGGATCCCCCAAGTACAAAAGACATGATAAACTAATGCTCTAGCTGTAGACAAAGCATCATCTTTCCTGACAGGTAAAATTTCAACCCATTTAGAAAAAACATCTACTACAACCAATGCATACCTGAGACCATTTTTACCTGATGGTAACGGTCCAATGTAGTCGATTTGTAATGTTGACCATGGACCATCTGCAGGTGCGATTCGGAGTAGTGGCGGTTTCTGTCCTTTTGGTCTTGGATTAATTTGGGCACAAATGAGACATGATTGAACAACACTTTGTACTGTCTCTTCCATCTTTTCCCAGTAAAATTTCTCTTTGAGAATGTCTAACAATTTCTGTTGGCCCAAATGACCCAAACTTTCATGATTGTATTTTGTGAACTCAACCTGTAGATGTTTTGGTACAACAGGACGCAACTCCCCGTTTAAGTCATGACACAAAACCCCGTTTTCACAAACAAAGGGAGGTTTTAGATCAACCCGGGAAGCAACAAGAGATGTGTCTTTTTCTTGTTCTTCCGCAAAAGAAGGGATATGCGTGTCTGTTCTTTGAACTGCTGAAACCTCAAGAGGTTCGGGTTCAAACACTTCTTCTCCTGTCAGGGCAGCCTCTTTGGCCAAAATATCTGCGGTTGCATTTCCAACAGATAATTCGTCATTTGATTTTTATGGGCAGGGACCTTGACAATAGCAAAACCATTAGGGTTTTTTTAATGCTATTTCAAAAATTGTTTTCAGCGTGTCACTATGTACTAGAGTCTTATTAGAAGAATCTACATAGCCTCTTTTTTCCCAAACTGGCAAATAATCTGTCAGTGATCTAACAACATAGGAGCTATCACTGTAGATTACCATGGGACACTGATCATCAGCTTCATTCAGCTGCAATACCATTTTTACAGCTTCTAGTTCTGCTCTTTGGGCTGAAAAATGACTTGGTAATTTGTGTTTTACAGTCTTTCCTCTTTTGGGGTAAAAAATGGCATATACTGAATAATAGTGCCCATCTGAATAGAATCTGGAACCATCAACAAAAATTGGTTCGTCTGTTACCTCTGCCTTCCGTCTGAAAAGTGATGGACTGGGATCCTGAAAAGACTGTAAACAATCTTGAGTTTGCCCTTCATATTGCATCAACTGAGGAAGAACATATTTGGCCTTGTAGTCTACCTCAATTTGTTTGGGAGACAATGACAATAACCAATGAGCAAATCTCTGATGTGACACACCTGGGATATTGTTCTCAAAGAGAAGTTTTAATGTGGAATGCGGAGTTTGCAAAATGATTTTGCTAAAACCGACAATGTGCTCAGTTGCTTTGACTGCAAAGTGCACACCTACCAAGTGTCTTGCACAAGTCTCAAAACCTCTTTCAACAGGTGAGAGAAGCTTAGAAAAATAGCCCAAAATTCTCCACTCTTCTCCCTGTAACTGTAACAGTACAGCAGACACAGATGTCTCTGATGTGTGTACTTGCAAAGCAAATGGAGCCGAAGGTTCTACTGTGGACAAAGCAGGTGCATTTTGTAAATTCATTTTCAATTATTCAAATGAGGTTTGTTGTTCCTCACCCCAAGGACCAAAGTAATCACTGTTTTCACTTTTCAAAAGATCATACAATGGTTTGGCCTTTCCTGCAAAATTCTCAATAAAGTCCCTTGAATAGTTCATAAGACCCAAGAAATGTCGTACTGCCGTGTGTGATGTTGGGATTGGTAGAGAAGCAATTGCCTCTATTTTTTCCTGCAGGGGCTGTCTCTTTCCTGGACTCAACAACACTCCCAAAAATCTGACCTCAGTCTGCATCAATTTGACCTTTTTGGTGTTCAGTTTCAACCCTGCATCCTGCAAGAGCTCAAATAATTCTGTCAAAAGAGAAACATGTGTTTCTTCATCCTCAGTAGACAGCAGAATATCATCCACGTACTGCAAAATGCAATCAGGCCTGGAAAATCTGGATAATACCTTAGCCAACGCCTGATGAAAAACACTAGGTGACAAATGTGCTCCCTGAGGTAACCTGCAAAACAGATATTGCTCATCCAAGAAAGTAAATGCAAACTTGTACTGACAACTCTTTTCAAGAGGTATACTGAAAAAACCATTACTGATGTCCAGTACAGAGAAGTATTTTGCCTTTGCATTCAACCTTGACATCATGTCATGAGTATCTGCAACAATGGGTGCTACATTGGGAGTATGTTTGTTAAACATCCGTAGATCCAATATCATTCGATAAGAACCATCAGATTTCAAGACACACCACAAAGGATTGTTACATACAGAATTAGCCTTTCGGATAACACCTTGATCTAATAATTCCTGTACGATTTTTGACATAGACTCAATTGATTCTGGAGGCAATTTATACTGACGCTGTGGCGGAGGATCTCAGCCTTCCACATTTACAACAACATCCTCCATTGTACCAACCTCATTCCTGAACTGAGCCCAAAGAGAAGGAAATCGCTGTACAATTTCTGTCAATACCTTATCACCACCAGTTTCAGGCCATAAATGATCTGATGACACAACATCATTTAAGCAAATACTTCCAACATGGCTATAATCACTAGGGTCAATGACAACAGGTTTACAACCATTAGAATCTTTCCAGATCACTTGATTTCCTAGATCGACTACCCATCCAAATTTCTGCATAAAATCTGTGCCAAGTATATTTTCAGAATCGCGACAATACCAAATGTCAATTCCAGTTTTAAAAGAACTAGGTATCTCCAACGTCACATTAGAAACTAAGGTTGCTTTAGTTCCACCTTTTCCACTAAAACCAACAATTGTACAAACTGGTGAATCTGGTTTTAGCTTCAAATCAAGATTTGTAACACTTAATTGAGCTCCTGTATCAATAAGAAATACAGCACTTTGTCCTGCTAAATTCCCTTTGATAAATGGTCTTCCACAGTTGTCTAATGTAACTCGAGTCACAAATTCCAATGGATGGGGTGTAGGGATAGTCTGTAATTGTCAGAAAGATGAAGGAGATGGGAGAAGACCAGTGTCCTTTTTAAAAGAGTTTGGAATTCTGCCCCTGGACTCTGTCTCCTTCACTGTCATTTCTCTGATCTGTCTGATTAATGGTGCATATGGTGACTGCTTTTGTCTGTTGTCAGTATGAGTGGGTGCAGAAGAATGTAATGGAGGTGCAGAAGGTTTGGTGGATGATTTTGGCATGAGTCCGTTTTCCTTTCCAAGCTTTTCTGTTCCTTGTGTATCTGTCTCTGACTCTGCTCTCAAGAATTTTCTGCACTGCCACTTTAAGTGTCCAGGTATACCACAAAAATAACAATGGATATTGTTCCTTTGTGTAACATTTTTACCTTTGTTCTTGGATGTTACTGTGGGCCTAGGTTTTAGCTGACTGTCTTCTTTCTCTTGAACTACAGCTATTTTAGCCTTGACCTGATTTTGCTTAATGGATCTGCGTACTCTATCGATAAATATTGTTGCTTCCTGCAATGATGGCTGAGCATTGGCTAAATGTACTGAGGCAGGATCTAAATATTTGAACTTTTTTACAAAACATCTGATCATAGATGTTGGCTCCTGATGAGGTCTAAGATCCATCACCATCCTATAGGCCTGTTCAAATTTTACTAAAAAAGCAAATGGGTCATCCTGAATATTTGTTCGTAGATTTTCCAAGACATCAACTGTAGGAGTGTCTTCGCCTGTCGTAAATAGTATCAATTGTTTAAGTCTATTTTCCTTGGTACTGTGTGTAATTTCAAGATTCTCATCTAGTCTGGGTGTAATCTGTAATCTTTTTCCCATATATGAGGGTAACCATACTTTGAATATCTTGTTTTTTTGTTCATCATTAAGATTGAATTTATCTGTGTTTGATTCAAAAATGTCCGCACTATAAAAGGCATCCATCTTATCATTGTAATTTGGAATGTCTTTTACAATTTTCATTAACTGATCATGTATTTTCAGATTAATTCGTGCGGCTCTGTCATGCAATTTTTTCCGTTGTAATTCATCTGCCTGTAAATCTTCTACTGAAACATCTGGATCTTGTGTGTCTGGTATCAATGATGATGTGGCAGCATTGTCTTCATGTTTACTTGCTGATCTTGTAGTAAGAACAGAAGCCTTTTTTATGTCTCTATGCAATTTGGACAATAACTCTGTTCGAGTATCAATTTGATCTTCCAATTGTTCAATATGTTCTGACAATACCAAACAATTTGGACAATCAAAGAAATCCCCGTCAGGCTCTTGTGTGTCATCCTGTGTGTCAGTATGAACAATGTCTTGTGTGATAATACATGCTTTATGAGTTTCAGTTTTCTCAAAGACCAAATTATTATACACTCGGACCATGTGCATTACATTTTGAAGCTTTCTTTGTAACTTTTTTACTGAGAAAAACCTCTTATCAATTTTAAGATTTTCTGCTTCACATTGGCTATACAAACTAGACCATAATTCTGAATCTGTATGGCTATGGACAAACTTAAAATCTATTTTACTTTTCTTAGAATAATCATAAATGAAATTCATTTTTCTTACCAATAGAATGTCTTGTCCTCTCTTGTATCGATCCAACCGTCAATGGATGGTCCTCTGTGTCTTTACTAAAATCCTCAGATCTCCGTCTGGATAGGACGCAGGCAGCTTCACGAATCCTCACTCGTTTGTAGATTCCGTCTGATCCTTATGCCGTGAAAAAGTGGAATTCTTGATACTTGGACAACAGGTGTCTTCAGCAGTCTTCACCTCCCCCATGTACAAGGGAAAAGAATCCACTCAAAATAGCACAGAAGCTTCAGAACTGACTGAGCTCGCCATTATGTTAAAAAAAAAAAACCTTTCTCACTTCTTTAAGTAAGAGCACGGTGAAGATAAAAAGTAGAATATTGACTTGTATGGATAAAACAAAACTTATTTAATGTTCATTCAGAAAAAGTGATTACAAAAATGAAGAAAAGTAAGTTCATAGCACACAAAAAGAAGTAGGAAATAAAACAAGCATTCAATGTTTCTTACATATGGTCTTGAGGCATGATGTGGTCCGTGTTGGAGATTCTCAAGGAATGAGAGATCTGCCTGAACAGGAATCGGACCGGTTTATATTCTATTCCGATCCATAGACTTACATTGGTTTCTATTTTCTCCTGTCTTATAACCACAAATGGTGATTTGCCGCTAAGTTCGTTCTTTTACCATATTAGAACACCACTAGAAGAACTACTAAACTTATGGAATATGCATTAGTTGTTTATATGATACCTTATTTTGAAAAACTTAAGCCTATGGCGTATGACCTTTGGAACCATTTACTACCTCCAAATAGTAACAAATTGACAGTTCTGACAACAGGCTTACAATTATGACGACCAGGGAACAGATGTCTCTGCCAACGTCCTCAGAATTAACTCATTCATTCACTAACCAGAGTCTCTGCTTGCTAATTAGACTTCATAATATATATGTTCAATGATCTATATTTTATTATTCAAAAAAAAAAACAAAAAACCCTGTTTGGGAGAGAAGAATAGACAAATCGCGGCGCCCTAAGTGCGTAAAACAATATTATAGTCTTTAGAGTGTGCACAATTTTATGCACTCACCTGACAGAAGACTAATATGGCTTTAGATTGTGTATCCTCAAAAATCCTTCTGGGATACTTTTCAATAGACAGGGCTTGCAGCTTGCCTCAGGTGGATCCAAGTGAAAGAGCCAGATTCAGGCTCACATAGGATGAGTAAATCAAGAAAGGCACATCCAGCCCATGAATGGCAGCGCTTCCCAGGACTCACATCCAAAGATGATATTTCATATTTTTTTATTTAATAAGTTAAAATGGAGGAGATACAACGCGTTTCGGATACAGTATATATCCTTCATCAGGTATCATAAAAACACAGTACAAATCCTAATAATATAAAATTCAGTAACACTTATATATAGTGGCAAACCTTTTATCCCAGTCTCAGACACTTGATTTAGGGAGTGGACCAAGTTCAGGAGCACACCCACCAACTTTGACAGCATAGATGCAAGAAGAAAAAAAAAAAAAAAAAAAACATTCAAACTCTCTCTATGATATCATTCAATCCATTTGGATATAATGTTCCCAGACGATATATCCAAAAAGTTTCTTTCCGGTTTAAAAGAGCATTCCTATTTGCAACACCAGAGGGTATCTGTTCCACTGGAGTTACTTTTATGTTGAAAATTTTGTTATGTTTAATTAGCAGATGCCTTGAGAGACTATGTTTTAAAAACCCATTTTTTGCTCTATTTCTGTGACCATTAATGCGGGACCGCAGTGTCTGCACAGTGCGTCCCACATATTGCAATCCGCAACTGCATGTGATGACATATACAACATAATCACTGCTACAGCTGAGTCTTTGTGAAATCTCAAAGACCTCACCAGTATTGTTACATTTGATAGTTTTAGCCCCGTGATCTAGGATCCCACAGGTACAACATTTTTTGGAGGTGCATTTGAAAACTTCGGTTCCTTGAAAAACACCACTTGAAATTTGATCCGTACCTTTTTTATTGTTTTTTCCTTTTGAATCCAGCTGTTTTTTTAATTTACTGGGGGCCACCAAGTTTTTCAAAGTTTTCCCCCTTCTATATGTAATCCCTGGTTTATCAGGGAGATGTTTTCCCAAAACAGGGTCACGCTTCAAGATATACCAATATTTTGAAAGCACAGTTCTTAGGACTTTATTTCCCCTATTGAATGTTGTCACAAAATTCAATTTCCAGCGATCATCACTTTTTTCTTTACCAATAGTCAAATGATCCCCCTTCCTATTTTTTCCTTTTAAACATTCCTCCTGTGTTTTTTAAATTAAAAAAACAGTTGGATTCAAAAGGAAAAAACAATAAAAAAGGTACGGATCAAATTTCAAGTGGTGTTTTTCAAGGAACCGGAGTTTTCAAATGCACCTCCAAAAAATGTTGTACCTGTGGGATCCCAGATCACGGGGCTAAAACTATCAAATGTAACAATACTGGTGAGGTCTTTGAGATTTCACAAAGACTCAGCTGTAGCAGTGATTATGTTGTATATCATCACATGCAGTTGCGGTTTGCAATATGTGGGACGCACTGTGCAGACACTGCGGTCCCGCATTAATGGTCACAGAAATAGAGCAAAAAATGGGTTTTTAAAACATAGTCTCTCAAGGCATCTGCTAATTAAACATAACAAAATTTTCAACATAAAAGTAACTCCAGTGGAACAGATACCCTCTGGTGTTGCAAATAGGAATGCTCTTTTAAACCGGAAAGAAACTTTTTGGATATATCGTCTGGGAACATTATATCCAAATGGATTGAATGATATCATAGAGTTTGAATGCTTTTTTTTTTTTTTTTTTTCTTCTTGCATCTATGCTGTCAAAGTTGGTGGGTGTGCTCCTGAACTTGGTCCACTCCCTAAATCAAGTGTCTGAGACTGGGATAAAAGGTTTGCCACTATATATAAGTGTTACTGAATTTTATATTATTAGGATTTGTACTGTGTTTTTATGATACCTGATGAAGGATATATACTGTATCCGAAACGCGTTGTATCTCCTCCATTTTAACTTATTAAATAAAAAAATATGAAATATCATCTTTGGATGTGAGTCCTGGGAAGCGCTGCCATTTATGGGCTGGATGTGCCTTTCTTGATATATTTTATTATTGAAATATTAATATTTTACACACACCCATTTCACAACTAGTCACACCCACGTCCACGTCCTGACCACACCCATTTAGCACTGGTGATCACACTGACTGTTACTATGGGCACACTGGTACTGAGTAAAAGAAAGAACAGAGAGAGAAAAAAAACAGAAAGAAAGGAGATAAAGAAAGAAAGAGGGGAAAGCAACAAAGAACAGAGAGAAAGTAGAGAGAAAAAGAAATAAACAAAGAAAGGGAAGAGAAAGAACAGAGAGAAAAACAAACAAAGAGGGGAAAGAACAGAGACGGAGAAAGAAAGAGGGGAAAGAAAGAACAGAGAGAGAAAGAAAGAAACATGGGAAAGAAAGAACAGAGAGAGAAAGAAAGAACAGAAAGAAAGAACAGAGAAAGAAAGTGGGGACAGAAAAAAAGAAGAGAGAAAAAAAGAAAGAGGGGGAAGAAAGAACAGAGAGGGAGAGAGAAAGAAAGAGGGGAAAGAAAGAACAGAGGGAGAGAGAAAGAAAGAGGGGAAAGAAAGAACACAGAGAAAAAGAGAGACAGAGGGGAAAGAAAGAACAAAGAAAGAAAGAAAGAGAGGAAAGAAAGAACATAGAGAAAAAAGAACAGAGAGGGAGAGAGAAAGAGGGGAAAGAAAGAAAGAGGGGAAAGAAAGAACAGAGAGAGAAAGAAAAAAGAACTGAGAGAAAGAAAGAAAGAAGGGAAAGAACAGAGAGAGAGAAAAAGAAAGAAAGAGGGAATGAAAGAACAGAGAGATAGAGAAAAAGAAAGAAACAACAGAGGAAGAGAGAGAAAGAAGGGAAAGAAAGAACAATAAGAGAAAGAACAGAGAGATAGAGAGAAAGAAAGATGGGAGAGAAAGAAAGAGAAAGAAAGAACAGAGAGAGAGAAAGAACAGAAAGAAAGAGGGGAAAGAAAGAACAGAGAGAAAGAAAGAACAGAGAGAAAGAACAGAGAGAAAGAAAGAACAGAGATAGAAAGAAAGAGGGGAAAGAAAGAACAGAGATAGAATGAAAGAGGGGAAAGAAAGAACACAGAGAAAGAAAGAAAAAGAACAGAGAGAAAGAAAGAAAGAACAGAGAGAAAGAAACAGAGAAAGAAAAAAAGATTCTATAAAGATACTATAGCAGCCCGGCTCCCATTGTAGTGCCCACCTGAGCCTCCCGGTGCAGGACATATCATGATCCGCTCACATGGCCGACATCCCCGATTCCAAGGCGATCCCGCTGTCCGCGCTGTCGGAGGAGGACACGGTGATAGATCTGAAGCATTCCCTGAAGTGTCTCCATAGTTCTGCCACAATCTCCTCCGAAAATTAACTCATTTCCGGTCATCTTTCAGCACGTCACTTCTGGTGGAACATCACGTGCGAGTTTTAAAGTGCTCTTCGGGGCTCCGGCATGTACTCCTGCGTCCACGGGAAAAGCTCCCGGCTGGGACAGCAAGGCAGACTCTCAAAATCGGGAGTGTCCCGCTGAATTCAGGACGGTTGGGAGGTATGAATGCTCCCCACCATACACCTTGTACACGCAGGGCTCTGCACACCTCATACACACGGTTCCGCTTTGTATGCCTCGTAAACACACGGCTCCGCTCCGTCCACCTCGCACACACAAGGCTCCACTCAGTATACACAAGGCTCCACTCCATACACCTTGTACACACGCAGCCACGCTTTGTACACCTTGTACACACATGACTCCACTCCGTAAACCTTGTACACATGCGGCTTTGCAGCATACACCTCGTACACACGCGGTTCTGCTCCGTACACCTTGTACACACGCGGCTCCGCTACATACACACAAGGCTCCACTCCATACACACACGGCTCTGATCCACTCTGTACACACACGGCTCAAGCACGGAGCCCTGTGTGTACGGAGCTGAGCAGCTCAGCTCCGTACACTTCACACACACAGGGCTCCATTTCGTACACACACAGCACTGCTACATCCACCTCGTACACGCGGGGCTCGGCTCCGTGCACCTTGTACAGACACATGGCTCTGCTCTATTCACTCGTACAGACACGGTTCTGCTACATCCAACTCGTACACACAAGGCCCCGCTCCGTACACCTCATACACACTACAGCACTGCTACATCCACCTCATACACGGGCGGCTCCGCTCCGTGCACCTCGTACACGAGCGGCTCCGCACCGTGCACCTCGTACACGAGCGGCTCCACTCCGTGCACCTCGTCTCCATGCACCTCGTACAGACACACGGCTCCGCTCCATCCAACTCGTACAGACATGGCTCTGCTACATCCAACTCATTCACACAAGGCTCCACACACCTCGCACACACTACAGCCCTACCACATCCACCTCGTACACGCGCGGCTCCGCTCCGTGCACCTCGTACACGCGCGGCTCCGCTCCGTGCACCTCGTACACGCGCGGCTCCGCTCCGTGCACCTCGTACACGCACGGCTCCGCTCACCTCGCACACACACGGCTCCGCTCCGTACACCTCGCACACACACGGCTCCGCTCCGTACACCTCGCACACACACGGCTCCGCTCCGTACACCTCGCACACACACGGCTCCGCTCCGTACACCTCGCACACACACGGCTCCGCTCCGTACACCTCGCACACACACGGCTCCGCTCCGTACACCTCGTACACACACGGCTCCGCTCCGTACACCTCGTACACACGGCTCCGCTCCGTACACCTCGTACACACGGCTCCGCTCCGTACACCTCGTACACACACGGCTCCGCTCCGTCCACCTCGTACACACACGGCTCCGCTCCGTACTCCTCGTACACACACGGCTCCGCTCCGTACACATCGTACACACACGGCTCCGCTCCGTACACCTCGTACACACACGGCTCCGCTCCGTACACCTCGTACACATACGGCTCCGCTCCGTACACCTCGTACACACACGGCTCCGCTCACCTCATACACACGGCTCCGCTCCGTACACCTCGTACACACGGCTCTGCTCCGTACACCTCGTACACACGGCTCTGCTCCGTACACCTCATACACACACGTCTCCGCTCCGTACTCCTCGTACACACACAGCTCTGCTACATCCACACTGGAGACCCGAGTCCCGACCCCACACGCACACAAACTTACCCTCATCCAGCACCATGACAACCATCACAGCGCAGACTGAGTCCTGCACACAAGAGGACACTGATCATGTGACCCCCTGACTCCTCCCCTCCTGTGACCTCATCACAGGTCCTGTGGACACAGAAGAGAACAGCATAGCAGCGTTGCTGTGAGCCGCTGGCTGAGCTGTAGAGACAGGGAGGAGTGTGTGGGGGGCGTGGCGGCTCGTCTCATTGCGGGACATATAGTGTCCTCAGCGGGACAGCGGGACGGGGGGGTCAAAATCGGGACTGTCCCGCTCAATCCGGGACAGTTGGGAGGTATGGTGTTCTGACGTGTCTGGTCGTGCTTCTCTGGTGAGGCACTATACCGAAACTGAGCCCGGCACTAAGGTCAAGCTAAAACCGTGCAGGATACTCGAGGCCCGTAGAGAGCATAGGCCTGGGAGGGTACAGGGTAGTACAGATGATTCAGATGAAGACAGAGCTGATGTTGTCTATGGCTCAAGTGAAGATACAGATGACAATAGTGAAGATGAAGCTGATGATGGCCATGACTGGTCCGGAGTTCACTGTCTCTTTAGGATTGTTGACCAGCCCTCCGGTCTGGATGACCAGCCCTCCGGTCTGGAGAAGAGGGGGGGGGATATGTGAGACAGTGAAGGGATATGTGTCGAATGGGGTGTACATTTCACCTAGGTACTGTGCTGACTGGTATAAGGGAAATGTATGGCTTTGTAAAACTAGTGGTGGAGAAAGGTCACTACACCTTCCATTCAGTACACGCTTGCTGTTCAAACCTGAAGCCACTCAGGTGATAATTAGGAAGCCAGAAGTAGGTGTCTGGAAACACAGACAGAGAGCTCGTTCAGTCTGGATAGGAGTCCAGACACAGGAAGAGTCTCCGGGAGGGGAGCTCTCTCAGTCTGGATGCTGGATATGCCTCCAGGCACAAGAGGAGTCTCTGGGAAAACTCCATGCTGGTAACTGCTGAATATAATGTGTTGTTTTGGATCAGGCTGTTAGAGTCTGGTCCCTGATAGTGAGGGAATCTATCTATGTGTAGTAAGTAGCCGAAGAGGCTTAGGATTTCTGTTTATGAGTTGTTTTTGATCACATTCTGTTTGCTGTGGACTTTAATAAAGCTGGTTGCGGCCAGTGTATACCAGAACTGCTGTCTGTGAATGAACTGTTTTGTGCCACTCCGTCTACCAGGACGGCGATCCCAGAGCTATATCCCCTGAAAAGCTTACACACCCCAAAGAATATATCTCAGCCCCACAGTCCAGTACGCACTCTGATATATTTAAAAAAAAAACAACACACAATCCTCACCTCTCCTCCTCGTTCCCTGTACTGCTCACGGCTCGGCTCTGGTCTCAGCGGCTGCACTACCAGGCACACAGTGTGTGCACAATGAAGTGATGTCATCGTGCACCCACAGTGTCAGAGGGGAATGATG
Source organism: Oophaga sylvatica (assembly GCA_033576555.1). NCBI lineage: Eukaryota > Metazoa > Chordata > Amphibia > Anura > Dendrobatidae > Oophaga > Oophaga sylvatica. Next base: position 27,476 of record JARQOD010002251.1, read on the forward strand.
GAAGAGGGAGCATCATCTGACGCTCTCTCCTCAATCATTGCTTTCAACTCTGTCTGTGTAATGAAGCCAATATAGTTGAATGTGGCGCGTGGGGTGAAATCGGCGCTGGTGCCAGGAGGGCCCCTCTGACTCACTGGCCCTATAGCGGCTGCGTGGTATTAGTGGCACGCCACTGGCTGAGGTCCCTGGGGGAGCAGGGTCCCTAGGCAGCTGCCTAGTCAGCCTGCCTCTAACGCCGGCCCTGGGAGTGGTATAAACAATAACCACCAATATGATTGGCTTACATTGGCAGAATCAATCATGTGTTCCATAGATATGACCGTGAACAGCCCCAATTCCTGTAGAAACACTCCCACTTTATCCCAGAGTTACTCTACTTGCCTGGATTAGTGCAGGACCTTGGTTTGATGGAAACACTTATCCATATCCTCTCTGAGGAAGCTGATGTGGCGAAACGCATGTAAGAGGGAATAGTGGTAAATATTTAATCTTTATCTGTATACTACTGGCATGTCGTCTATAGGAATTATAATCTCTTGTTAGGATGTTTCCTCCTTTATACTATATGGGCTGTAATATATTCCTGGAATATTCCATATAGCACTTGCTGCACTTTATATCTCCTATTTTTATTCCAGGAATGTAATGCGCTGTTAGCTCTTTATTTTCTTACTATTTATACCCTTTTCTCTGTGTCCTCTCAGTATATAAGCTATTCATTTATAAGTGCAGTGTCTATTGACCTTATAAACTGATATCAAGTGATTTATCTACAATTCCTTTATATATATCTATGTATGGATTTATCTTATACTCAATAAATACGATACACTTAATCTCATTTCCACCTTGACGGTGACACTCTCTAGGACAGTGGTCCCCAACCTTTTTTGCACCAGGGACCGGCTTCAAGCAAGTCCATTCTTCCATGGCTCGGCAGGGCGGGAATAGAGGTGTGGCAGGGGTGGGGCTTTGGTCATAAGGGGGCATGGCTATGGACGGGGTTGTATACCCTTGTATACATGGCTCCGCTCCCACCCTTGTATGCAAGGCTCCGCTCCCACCCTTGTATGGAAGGCTCCGCTCCCACACTGGTATACATGGCACCGCTCCCACCCTGGTATGCATGGCTCCGCTCCCACCCTGGTATACATGGCTCCGCTCCCACCCTGATATACATGGCTCCGCTCCCACACTGGTATGCATGGTTTTGCTTCCACACTGGTATGCATGGCTCCGCTCCCACACTGGTATGCATGGCTCCGCTCCCACACTGGTATGCATGGCTCCGCTCCCACACTGGTATGCATGGCTCCGCTCCCACCCTGGTATACATGGCTCCGCTCCCACCCTGGAATACATGGCTCCGCTCCCACCCTGGTATACATGGCTCCGCTCCCACCCTCGTATGCATTTTCTCCGCTCCCACACTGGTATGCATGGCTCCGCTCCCACACTAGTATGCATGGCTCCGCTCCCACCCTGGTATACATGGCTCCGCTCCCACCCTGGTATACATGGCTCCGCTCCCACCCTGGTATACATGGCTCCGCTCCCACCCTGGTATACATGGCTCCGCTCCCACCCTGGTATGCATGGCTGCGCTCCCACCCTTGTATGCATGGCTCCGCTCCCACCCTGGAATACATGGCTCCGCTCCCACCTTGGTATACATGGCTCTGCTCCCACCCTGGTATACATGGCTCCGCTCCCACCCTGGAATACATGGCTCCGCTCCCACCCTGGTATACATGGCTCCGCTCCCACACTGGTATGCATGGCTCCGCTCCCACCCTTGTATGCATGGCTCCGCTCCCACCCTGGTATGCATGGCTCCGCTCCCACCCTGGTATGCATGGCTCCGCTCCCACACTGGTATGCATGGCTCCGCTCCCACCCTTGTATGCATGGCTCCGCTCCCACCCTGGTATACATGGCTCCGCTCCCACCCTGGTATGCATGGCTCCGCTCCCACACTGGTATGCATGGCTCCACTCCCACCCTTGTATGCATGGCTCCGCTCCCACTCTGGTATGCATGGCTCCGCTCCCACCCTGGTATGCATGGCTCCGCTCCCACTCTGGTATACATGGCTCCCCTCCCACCCTGGTATACATGGCTCCCCTCCCCCTGGTATGCATGGCTCCGCTCCCACCCTGGTATGCATGGCTCCGCTCCCACCCTGGTATGCATGGCTCCGCTCCCACCCTGGTATGCATGGCTCCGCTCCCACCCTGGTATGCATGGCTCCGCTCCCACCCTGGTATACAAGGCTCCGCTCCCACCCTGGTATACATGGCTCCGCTCCCACCCTGGTATACATGGCTCCGCTCCCACCCTGGTATACATGGCTCCGCTCCCACCCTGGTATACATGGCTCCGCTCCCACACTGGTATACATGGCTCCGCTCCCACTCTGGTATACATGGCTCCGCTCCCACACTGGTATACATAGCTCCGCTCCTGTCCTCCCCCATACTTACCCTCCTCGCTCTGTCGCTGAATTCCCTGCGACCCTGTCGGCCGCGGCAGCTTCCTCCTGTGCGCAGCGGTGCGTAGTACCATACCTCCACCGTCCGGATTGAGCGGGACAGTCCTGATTGACCCCCCCGTCCCGCTGAGGAACTGTGTCGCAGTGAGATGAGCCTGCAATGCCCCCATTCCTGCCCTCCCTGTCTCTACAGCTCAGCCTCACAGCAGCTAGCAATGATGCTGATATTGCTGTAATCTTCTGTGCCCACAGGACCTGTGATGAGGTCACAGGAGAGGAGGAGTCAGGGGTCACATGATCAGTGTCCTCGTTGTGTGCAGGACTCTGCTGTGATGGTTGTCATGGTGCTGGATGAGGGTAAGTGTATGTGGGGGTCGGGACTCGGGTTTACAGTGTGGATGTAGCAGTGCTGTAGTGTGTACAAGTTGGATGTAGCAGAGTCGTGTGTGTACGAGGTGTACGGAGCAGAGCCGTGTGTGTACGAGGTGTACGGAGCGGAGCCATGTGTGTGCGAGGTGTACGGAGAGGACCCCTGTGTACAAGGTGTACGGAGGGGAGCCATGTGTACGAGGTGTACGGAGTGGAGCCGTGTGTACGAGGTGTACAGAGCGGAGTCGTGTGTGTACGAGGTGTACGGAGTGGAGCCGTTTGTGTACAACGTGGTTGTAGCAGTGATGTAGTGTATGAGGTGTACAGAGCAGAGCCGTGTGTGTACGAGGTGGATGTAGCAGTGCTGTAGTGTGTACGAGGTGTACGGAGCAGAGCCGTGTGTGTACGAGTTGGATGTAGTGGAGCCGTGCGTGTATGAGTTGGATGGAGTGGAGCCGCACGTGTACGAGGTGCATGGAGCTAAAGCTACTTTCACACTTGCGTTTTTTTGCGCAGCGCATCGTGCGCACATGAAACGCATTAAAAAAATGCATGCAAACGCTTATAAACGCCGCGATATTTAGTCCCATCAGCGTGCGCAATACGATCAAAAAAAACAGCGTTTGTATGCGATTTCAAGCGTTTTTGCATGCATTTGCGTTTTTTCGGCGCATGGGTTGTCTACGTGTCACATTTCTATCAACTGTCTCTATCATCTGTATCAACTCTGTCTCTATCATCTCGGTCTCTATCATCTCTCTATCATCTGTTTCTATCATCTCTGTCTCTATCATCTCTGTTTCTATCATCTGTCTCTATCATCTGTCTCTATCATCTGTATCAACTGTCTCTATCATCTCTGTCTCAACTCTGTTTCTATCATCTGTCTCTATCATCTCTATCATCTGTCTCTATCATCTGTATCAACTCTGTCTCTATCATCTGTCTCTATCATCTCTGTCTCTATCACCTTCTTTATATCTACACTCCTCACAATGTTGCTTGTGTAGTGGGTTGTTTAAACAAGTGTTTAGACATTATTTACTCCAAAATCGCGTGCGCGCAAAAGCGCTGACGAGCGCAAAGCCATGCGAACGCCAGCGCACCCATAGACTGCAATGTTATTTTTTGTGCATAGCATGCGCACACGCGCTTTTTTAGAGCGGTTGGGCGGAAAAAAAATGCAACATGTAGCATCTAGCGCGTATGGGCGCACACCTGGAAAATGCACAGCGCACGCCAAACGCAGATGAATGCGTGCAAGCGCTAGACCCTGCGCCCGCCATGTTACAGATAGGGGAACATTGCGCATGCGTCCGATAGCGCACGATGCGCTGCGCAAAAAAACGCAAATGTGAAAGTAGCCTAAGCCGCACATGTATGAGGTGCACAAAGCGGAGCCGCGCGTGTACAAGGTGCACGGAGCGGAGCTGCGCGTGTACGAGGTGGATGTAGCAGTGCTGTAGTGTGTACGAGGTGCACGGAGCGGAGCCACAGGTGTACGAGGTGGATGTAGCAGTGCTGTAGTGTGTACGAGGTTTACCGAGCTGTGCCGCGCGTGTACGAGGTTTACGGAGCGGAGCCGTGTGAACGAGGTGGATGTAGCAGTGCTGTGTGTACAAAACGGAGCCCTGTGTGTGTGAAGTGTACAGAGCTGAGCCGCTCAGCTCCGTACACACAGGGCTCCGTGCTTGAGCCATGTGTGTACAGAGCGGAGCAGAGCCGTGTGTGTATGGAGTGAAGCCTTGTGTGTGTGTGTATGTAGAGGAGCCACGTGTGTACGATATGTACGGAGCAGAACTGCGTGTGTACGAGGTGTATGCTGCAAAGCCACATGTGTACAAGGTTTACGGAGTGGAGTCGTATGTATACAAGGTGTACAAAGCGTGGCTGCATGTGTACAAGGTGTATGGAGTGGAGCCTTGTGTATACTGAGTGGAGCCTTTTGTGTGCGAGGTGGATGGAGCTGAGCCATGTGTGTATGAGGCATACAAAGCGGAACCGTGTGTGTATGAGGTGTGCAGAGCCATGCGTGTACAAGGTGTATGGTGGGGAACATACATACCTCCCAACCGTCCTGAATTCAGCGGGACACTCCCGATTTTGGGAGTCTGCCCTGCTGTCCCGGCCGGGAGCTTTTCCCGTGGACACAGGAGTACATGCCGGAGCCCCGAGGAGCACTTTAAAATTCGCACGTGATGTTCCACCAGAAGTGACGTGCTAGAAGATGACCGGAAATGAGGTAATTTCAGGAGGAGATTGTGACGGAACCTTGGAGGCACTTCAAGGAATGCTTCAGATCCATCACCGTGTTCTTGCCTTGGAATCGGGGATGTCGGCCATGTGAGCGGATCATGATATGTCCTGCACCGGGAGGCTCAGGTGGGCACTAACAATGGGAGCCGGGCTGCTATAGTATCCTTATAGAATCTGTATTTCTTTCTCTCTCTCTGTTCTTTCTTTCCCATCTTTCTTTCTCTCTGTTATTTTTCTCTTTCTCTCTGTTCTTTCTTTCTATCTTTGTTCTTTCCTTTCTTTCTCTGTTTCTTTCTTTTTCCCTATCTCTCTGTTCTTTCTTTCCCTCTTTCTTTTTCTCTCTCTGTTCTTTCCCCTCTTTCTTTATTCCTATCTCTGTTCTTTTTTTCTTTCTCTCTGTTCTTTCTTTCTCTGTTCTTTTTCTTTCTTTCTATCTCTGTTCTTTCTTTCTTTCCCCTTTCTTTCTCTCTGTTCTTTCCCATCTTTCTTTCTCTCTGTTCTTTCTTTCCCCTTTCTATCTATCTGTTCTTTCTTTCTGTGTTCTTTCTTCCTCTCTCTGTTCTTTCTTTCCCATCTTAATCTCTCTGTTCTTTCTTTCCCTTCTTTCTCTCTCTCCCTCTGTTGTTTCTTTACCCTCTTTCTTTATTTCTCTGTTCTTTTTTTCTGTCCCCTCTTTCTCTGTTTCTTTTTCTATCTCTCTGTTCTTTCCCCTCTTTCTTTCTGTTCTTTTTTCTTTCTCACTCTGTTCTTTCTTTCCGCTTTCTTTCTTTCTCTGTTGTTTCTTTCCCCTCTCTCTCTCTCCCTCTCAGTTTTTTCTCTGTTCTGTCTTTCCTCTTTCTTTCTCTGTTCTTTCTTTCCCATCTGTCTTTCTTTCTCTGTTCTTTCTTTCCCCTCTTTCTCTCTCCTCTCTGTTCTTTCTTTCCCTTCTTTTTTTTTCTCTGTCCCCTCTTTCTCTGTTCTTTCTTTCCTGTCTTTCTTTCTCTGTTCTTTCTTTCCTGTCTTTCTTTCTCTGTTCTTTCTTTCCCGTCTTTCTTTCTTTCGCTGTTTTCTTTCCCTTTTTCTCCCTCCCTCTGTTCTTTCTTTCCCTTTTTCTCCCTCCCTGTTCTTTCTTTCCCTTTTCTCCCTCCCTCTCTGTTCTTTCTTTCCCCTCTTTCTTTCTCCGTCTCTATTCTTTCTTTCCCCTGTTTTTCTTTCTCTGTTCTTTCTTGCTTTCCCCTCTTTCTTTCTGTTTTCTTTTTTCTCTCTCTGTTCTTTCTTTTACTCAGTACCAGTGTGCCCACAGTACCAGTCACTGTGCCCTCAGTACCAGTCAGTGTGATCACCAGTGCTAAATGGGTGTGGTTTGGGCATGGGTGTGACTAGTTGGGAATGGGTGTGGTCGGGGGGGGGGGGCGTGGCCTAAAATATGCCTTTGTCCCTCTTTCCCATGTTCAAAAGTTGGGAGGTATGTAGTACCGCTAATTAAGGTCATGAATATGGACGCCACGCCTATGGGAGTGGCGTTGCATCCATATTTATAACCTTAATGACGCGGTACTACGTCAACGCTCAGCACTGTATGAAGCTGACGTGGCTGACGGATGCAGCGACGGAAGGTGAGTATTGAGTCTTCTTGAAGCCGGTGTCTGTAGCTGTCACTACAGTGCTACAGCCGCCGGCTCCATGTGTGTCCAGCGTTCTGTGCCGTGGCTCGGCAACAGAACTGCAACAGCCCGTTCATGGGCCGCGGACGGCGGTTGGGGACCCCTGCTCTAGGATACATTTTACTCTATGATGACACTTTTGCACATAGCCACTAGATGGAGCTACAACATTTGACATTTGCCTGAATTTTTATATCTACACATGGTTTACACACATTATATTTTCTTGTCTTAACTATATACTATTTAACATTATAAGCTGTGTATTTTTGTAATTATTTGTATGTATACATGATTGATTACCACTTCTGTCTCTGTAAAGACAATCCCCTTTAACACCTTTCCGACATCGGTTGTAAATGTACGCTGATGTCACACTCCCTCCCACATCTTTTCCGGGACATGATGGGCCAGAAATCCCACCCATCGATGACTCTGTCACATGATCGTGTGTCACCGATGGATTGTCATGACAAGCAGAGGTCTCCAGCAGACATCTATGGTTGTCACTGCCGAATCCTATGAACGCTGCCCGGTGGTCAGCGCTCATAGCAAGTGAGCAATTCTGCTACATACAGGCGATCTGATCATCGCTTGTATGTAGCAGTGCCGATTGGGTTATGGCAGCTTTTAGTCTCCCAAAGAAACTATTGAAGAATGCATGTGGAGACATGGGGGGGGGGTCAGTCTGCTAGCTGAAACCGCATGGACCAGGGATCGTCACGCAGAACTCCCACTCTCCTTTTAACGTGGGCAAAATGCTACTTAGACAACACAGAGTGAGGGTAAAACAGTGTGGCAATGCTTTATTGAACTACAAAACAGGCAGATAACACATAGAACAGTGTCAGCAAAATAACCAAGATGGTGCACATTACAGAGTCTCACCCTTCTGCTAATTCGCCGGGATAATCAGCTGTTACTTCAGATCTTCCAGGGTCGCTGCCATACCTGTGGCACGCACACAGAGAGGAGGTAACGACAAGCGTAGGAAGATGACTGTCCATTCAGTCCATACAAGGCACATTTGATCTGAGGATCGTAATCTGGCTTCTCCAAACGTATCCATGGTTCAGTCATGGTCAATGAAGATCTGTATTCTGCTAACCGTGGCTAGGTTGTTTCCTATAGAATGATAGATCCGTGTCCCTCGTGATGGAGCCATGATGTAAAATTGCTGCTGTATTGTCTATGGTGCTTTGGATGTATGAATGTCTTGGCAGAATCTCTCTGGCTGTTTCTCTCAGTCTCTTTATACAGAGGCATGTAACCTATTTTTAGACTTAACAAGTGTCCCTCATTCAGTATTTACATAAAGGGTAAGAATGGAGATGAGATTAAGCAGAATTACTTGATTATTTAAACTATTTGCATCGTTTTTCCCTCTCTGCTTTAGAAGTCAACAAACTGGCCCATAACACAATGCATAATTAGCATATCAACAAACATCACTAGTGATCAAGGATAAGCGCACAATAAAAGTCAGTATTATCAGCTTACACAAACAAAAGTCTGTTTCCTTGACCAACCAGAAATCAACACTTAAATTTGAAAGCCAACATACAGATAAGTCTATTATTCTTAAGGTACTGCCACACTTAGCGATCTCGTTAGCGATCTCGATAACGACGCAAGCTAATGAGATCGTTGGTGTGCTCTCTTTTAGGTTGCTAGTAGCTGCCAAACAGGAGATCTCATAAACGACTCATCAGCCGTCAGCGATCTCTTTAACGACTTTGGCGGTCGTTAGGATCTGTCATTAGCATGTACTGAGCGCTTCTGATTCATAGGAATTTCCAGCATCGCTCCTGCTCTCTGCATCCTGCTAGCCTGCTTTGCAACTTCTGCGAACCTCTCTGTGACGCAAAAGAGAACTTACAGATATTGCAATCCACTCCGTGACGCTAAACACCATATGCATCACAAACGAGGTCGCTCGTCGTTCGCAAAAGGTGCCAAACACAGCGATATAGGCTCACCAGCGGGACGCCAAGGATCAAAAAACGGTCCAGAACGCTAGTGAACGATCAGCGACATCACAGCAGGGGCCACATCGTTGCTACATGCCACACACAACGAGGTCGCTAACAAGATAGCTAAATATTGACGTTTTAGTGATCTCGTTAGCGATCTCGTTTGCGATCTCGCTTAGTGTGGCATACCCTTTAGTTTGTTAAAAATAGTCATCTGGTTAATTAAGATACAATGCTGTATGTCTTCACAATGCCAAAAGTAAAAACAAAAATGTTTTTAAAAATATTTAAAAAATGCTATGTTGCTGATTCTTATTTTGTTTGCAGACGGTTATAAATAAATATAAAAAATATATATATTTAAATTTTTTTTAAAAATATAAAAAGGTTCAAATTACCCCCTTTCACCCCATGCAAAATAAAACAATAAAAAAATCAAACATACACATCTTTGGTATCTCCACGTTCAGAATCGCCCGATCTATAAATATAAAAAAAGAATTAACCCGATAGCTAAACAGCGTAAAAAAGTCAAAATGCCAGAATTACATTCTTTTGGATGCCACAACATTGCAATAAAATGCAGTAACGGGTGATCAAAATATCGTATCTGCACCAAAATGATATTCATTAAAAACGTCAGCCCAGTGCACAAAAAATAAGCCCTCACCGAACCCGAGATCATGAAAAATGGAGAAGCAACAGGTATCGGAAAATGGAGCAATTCTTTTATACTTTACCTAATAAAGAGGAGTTATTTTTACTGATAAATGTTTATCTTGGGTCACTTATTTTCTGTTGGTATTAGGTTTTCCCTATAAAACTCCCATAAAATATTCCATCCTTGAACGCACGCCACATCACGTTTTTGTACAATAATATATATAGGTTCTCCCCATCTGAGTTATTTTTGATGGTCAACAAAATACGATTTTCCTGTAATTCTCACACTCTAGGTATGATAATGACTTCTTTCTGTGTGTGATTTTTGATGTTTAAAAAGGTTGTCCACTAGTTGGACAACCCCTTCTCATTCCTCATGTTTGGTCCTATTAAAATAAAAAAATACCTATACAAACCTCCCATGCTGGCACTGTTTCAGCTGTGTCGTCACTTGCGTTCTTTGAGCTCTTTTGAGGTTTTTATGTCATGTGATCCCTGTGCCCAATCACAGTTGGCGTCGCTGTCCCCACCTTCAGACAAATCGAGCATCATGAGGCAGTCAGAGAGCAGCCGCGGCCCTGGCTTCCTATTGATGTTCAATACCGTCCAAATGTTGGAACAGTGAAGTTGCCATTGATTGGTACTCACATAAGCCCCAGGCCAGGGAGTCTCAACACCGCTGAAGTGGAGCCGGAACACCAGCGGAGTATCAGTGGTTTTATTTTAATCAGGCCAAACATGAAGAATTAGTTCACTGATAAAAAAAATATAATATAATACAATATATGTATAATTATCCCTTGATTAGAAGATTCACAGACAAAAGGATAAAACTAAACTTGATTAATTCCAAATGTAAAACTATGCCCATAATTCACCCCCTGAAGATTAGCCAGAAGGTGACTAATAGAAAAAACATATAACCCACATCTCAGTATATAGAGTAAGGTGACATATACATACTCGCTCTCCAAGCCTCTCATTTCTACGGGTTTCATCATCCTCACCAAGGTCGACTCATCAAGAGATTATTTAATAATATTAACCTATATTCAAGTGAGACTAGATGAAGAAAACCCTAAAATCATGTATCATGTTATCTGAAACAGTCAGAAAACTATCCATATATAGGCAGATCCCAGACCTCAAACTATATACTTTTTAAGTTTATAAGATACTCCAGTGTCAGGAATAGCTAGTATGTGAAAATACAGTATATACCACTCACCTTATGACTAACCTTCAGGGGGTGAATTATGGGTATAGTTTTACATTTGGAATTAATAAAGTTTAGTTTTATCCTTTTGTCAGCAAGCATGAGGAATGACAAGACACAACCTATTTAAGAAGATCCAATTTTGGTTAAAACTATTCCAACATTATGAACATAAAAAGGGCTTCTCCACTTGGTGACATCTCTGATGTTTAGTAAGATTTGATTTCCAAGTAAAATATTTCCCACATTCTGAACATGAAAAAGGCTTCTCCCCTGTGTGAATTCTCTGGTGCTCAACACAAGCTGATTTACTGTTAAAACATTTCCCACATTTTGAACATGAAAAAGGCTTCTCCCCTGTGTGAGCTCTCTGGTGGCTATCAAGAAGCACTTTCTGGTTAAAACATTTCCCACATTCTGAACAGGAAAAAGGCTTCTCCCCTGTGTGAGCTCTCTGGTGTTCATCAAGATTCCCTTTCCAAGTAAAACATTTCCCACATTCTGAACAGCAAAAAGGCTTCTCCCCTGTGTGAATTCTCTGGTGCTTAACACAATCTGATTTACTGTTAAAACATTTCCCACATTCTGAACAGGAAAAAGGCTTCTCCCCTGTGTGAGCTCTCTTGTGGCTATCAAGATTCACTTTCTGGTTAAAACATTTCCCACATTCTGAACAGGAAAAAGGCTTCTCTCCTGTGTGAATTCTCTGGTGCTTAACACAAGCTGATTTACTGTTAAAACATTTCCCACATTCTGAACAGGAAAAAGGCTTCTCCCCTGTGTGAGCTCTCTGGTGGCTATCAAGATGCACTTTCTGGTTAAAACATTTCCCACATTCTGAACAGGAAAAAGGCTTCTCACCTGTGTGAATTCTCTGGTGCTCAACACAAGCTGATTTACTGTTAAAACATTTCCCACATTTTGAACATGAAAAAGGCTTCTCCCCTGTGTGAGCTCTCTGGTGGCTATCAAGATGCACTTTCTGGTTAAAACATTTCCCACATTCTGAACAGGAAAAAGGCTTCTCCCTGTGTGAATTCTCCAGTGCTTAACACAAGCTGATTTATTGTTAAAACATTTCCCACATTGTGAACAGGAAAAAGGTTTCTCTCCTGTGTGAGTTATTTGGTGTTTATCAAGATTCCCTTTACAAGTAAAATGCTTCCCACATTCTGAACATGAAAAAGGCTTCTCCCCTGTGTGAATTCTATGGTGGCTATCAAGATTCTCTTTCCGGTTAAAACATTTCCCACATTCTGAACATGAAAAAGGCTTCTCCCCTGTATGAGTTTTCTGGTGGCTATCAAGATGCACTTTCTGGTTAAAACATTTCCCACATTCTGAACAGGAAAAAGGCTTCTCCTGTGTGAATTCTCTGGTGCTTAACACAAGATGATTTACTGTTAAAACATTTCCCACAATCTGAACAGGAAAAAGGCTTCTCTCCTGTGTGGATTCTCTGGTGTGTAACCAAATCTGATTTCTGGTTAAAACATTTCCCACATTCTGAACAGGAAAAATACTTCTTTGCTTTAGGAGCAGTTTGTTTTTTAATGCTTATTTTGCGACTTTGATTTTCCTTAGTAGTCGGTAATGAATCAGAAGATAGGACCTGTTTCATAAGATCAGATGACAGATCTTTGCTGTGAATGGATGATGGTATATCTGGAGTAACAGCAGTCACTTCAGGTGTATCTTGCAGGATCTCAAGATCATCAGATTTAAAAATTGAAGATGTTATCTGTCCCTCTGATCTCCTGGTACAGTCATCTGCTAAGATAAAAACAATACGTATTTTTAATAAAATATCCTTGAGTTTTATATTTTTGAACACTTCTACTTAAACTGTCCATAAAAATGGCAAGCTAGGTAAAAAACTTTAATTACGTAGACAATGACAGTTCACAATTCACAAGTAGTGTGTGGTGTTCAACTGTTTGTTCATTCTGCCTCCCAAATATTGAATAGAAAGAAACCAATCAATGTTATGTAGGCGAAAATAATACCAATTCTCAACTCACAAAAAACAAGTCCCCACTCAGGTGCATCATCTGTCAATGGAAAAAAACAGATGTTCTCACACTATTAGTGGCTCAAAGGCTGTTGAAAAGCAAGAGTTTCTATAAGCCAATCCAGCAAAAAATGCTTCAACTTCTGAGTCTTGCAGTGTGACACTTGGCACAGCTCCACCCCCATCACTGAGGCCACACTAAAGTCCCTGCTAGGAGATCTACAGCAGGCCATACATAGTGATATCACCTCAGCCTTCACTGCACTACAGAAAAACATTGGGCACATAGGGGACAGAACAGCCCACATTGAGGAGAAGCTGGAGGAATTCACCATAGCCCACAACCACTTAGTGGACGCTCACAATGAGGCAGATGAGATCACAACCCTAAAACTGAAGTTGGAGGACCGCTCCAGGCGCAACAATCTGCTCATTAGGGGATACCAGAAAGCGTTGCTGCGGACGCATTGAAAGAGTTCCTAACAGATTTTTTTACCGCATTAATTCCCAAGGCGGAACAGCGAGACCTCATAATAGACAAAGCGCACAGCATCCCCAAACCCAAAAGTGCCCCCACCTCTGCACCCAGGGATGTAATTGCCCAGCTTCATTTTCATCATTTCAAAGAAGCCATCAGTAAAGCTGCAGCAGGCGGACTGGAGCTCCCAAAGAGATTCACCGACCTCTCCGCCGTCACCCTGAACAGAAGGCGAGAATTCTCCACAGCCACCAAGATCCTATGGGACAACGGGATCGCGTACAAGTGGGGTTATCATGTGAAGCTGATTGTCACCAAGAATGGAGCCACACAGGTCCTGACTTGCCCAAAAGAGGCCATGAGTCTGCTGCAAAAGTGGTCACTGGTGAAGGTGGATGAGGATACCAGCTCCTCTCTAAAATCGCCATCCATCCTGATAAGGGATGGACATGAACAAGAAAGCAGAAGACTTTTATATCTTGACCATGGTCTGTGGAGGCACGAGAGGAGAATTTTTTGTTTCTCTCAATAACCCCCCACTATATATTGGATAGCGGAGCATATCCAGGAGGTTCACTTAGAACCAAACTCTATTTTGAAACTGTAACAGTTTTTCATAAAAATTTGGTTTGTGTTATTCCCCCTTTTTTTCCCTAATTGTCTAGTGGTGACATATAGTCCTCCACTCACTGCCGACTTTTATTTCCCATTGACTTGCATTGGGGTTGGGTTTTAGTTTTTTGCCGCTAGTCAGACCAATTTCGTCCGACTTGAATTTTGGTAAAGTCGGGTGGTCCGAAACCCGACTCGACCAAAGTCGCTCATCTCTACTTATGACCATGTGATATTTCTTTGATAAATGTTTGTTTTTCTTATTTAATAAATTTGTAAAAATTTCTACATTTCTGTTTTTTTTCAGTAAAGATGGGGTGCAGAGAGTACATTAATGAGAAAAAAAATGAACTTTGTTTCATTGCAGCCATTTGGTAAATTCAAAAAAAGAGTCAAAAATTTAAAGGGGTCTGAATATCATGTATCATGTATATGATAGCTGGTGGGTTCTGCACGCCTCTGAGTGGGATTACACCTTCTATTCACACTCACATAGAGGTTACGCCAGAATCAATCTTATGGTCAAAGATAAATGGTTATTTCATGACATCCAAAAAGCCACGATCGGGAACATCACCTGGTCGGACCACACCCCGGTCTCCTGCCAAATTATAGAGGGATATAACTACCCGACATATTCTCCATGGAGGGTAAATACCTACTTACATCCCATAAAATTAGGCCCCAACTACAGAATGTACTGACGGAATTCTGTGCAATTAATAACACACCTGATGTGCCCGTATCTACAGTATGGTGCGCTCACCAGGCCTACATCCGAGGTAAACTGCTCCAAATAGCGTCCCAAAATAAAAAAGCGAGACTATGCCAAATAGAGGAAATTAATCAAAATATAGCCGCACTATAAGAGACGCACAAACATAACCCTACAAAACACAATTCTCCAAAAATTACAGAAGCTAAGGTATGAATTATACCAACTGCTTCAACACAAATGCGAGCATAATTTAAGGAAAAGCAAAGCCAAATATTATGGTCAGGGAAACAAAGCGGGCAAAATATTAGCCAACAAAATTAAAAATGACCAAACAAAGATTATCCCACATACAGGACAACCAAAAAAATAAAGTATATAACCCAAGGAAATCGCCAATACCTTCTCACATTACTATTCCTCCCTCTACAAACTGCAGGAAAATATCACAATACCACAACCCACCCCTAACTAATAAATCAGTTCTTGGAGAACATAAAACTTCCTAAGATACCTGAGGACACTTTACATATATTAAACCAACCAATATTCCAAGCAGAAATACAGCAAACAATGAGAGGAATGAAAAATAACGAGTCCCCCGGCCCTGACGGATTAACGAGAGAATATTTTAAAACGTTTCAAGACATACTAATCCCTCACATGACGGCAATTTTCCAAAATTTTATGCAGAATGGAAAAATTCCAAAAGAGATGATACAGGCAACAATTATACCCATCCCCAAACCAGGAAAAATCCCTGACCGAACCGTCAGAGAGGCTGGAACCTATTGGATTGCAGTAACCTGAACTAACCACACAACTAGAGGTAGCCTTGTAGCATTCCTACGTTGATCCTAGACGCCTCGTCACTGCCTGAGAGATAACTACACCTAAAGGCAGAAAGATGAAAGCTATCTGCTCTGGAGCAGATCCCCAAAGAAAATAGGAAGCCCCCAAACATGTAATGGCGGTTAGACAAGAAGAAGCACGGACACAGACAGAAAATAGAATGAGCAAACGCTGGGGCCCAATCTGTCTAGACAGAAAAGTACAGGAAAGGATACTCACTGCAATCCAAAAAAACCATAAAAAATACCAACTCATCTGATTGCAAAAACACCTGAGATCACACGATCTCTACCACCTAAATCAGATCTCTAGTGTAACAAAACTAAGCCGCAGCCACTGAAAAAACAGGAAAATGCAAATGAACAAACAACAGTGGCTCCAGATAAACAGAGGAGCACAAGCCCCCGGAGGGGACCTGGCTGACCTCCACAGAAGTGCAGGGAACAATGCAAAAAGCAAGCACATAAATAAAGGTAGAAAATATCTTATCTGATAGCAGAAGATGCAGGCAAGACTCAGCAAACTTCCAAATGAACCAGGAACCACAATTGAGACAAGAACAACTGATCACCGGCAACCATCATGGGAGGGAACCTCCCTTATATCAGACCAGTCCGTGATCCCAGATTGCCATTCCTCGCTGAAAGGTTCAGTACTGTCTGTAACCACCAGAGGGAGCCTCTGCTCAGAAACTATCTCTAGCACATTCATGACAGTACTCCCCCTTGAGGAGGGTCACCGAACCCTCACTTGTGCAACCAGGCCGATCAGGATGAGCTTGGTGATAGGCACGGATTAGTCTCCTAGCATGGATGTCAAAAGAAAAAACACCAAAGAATTGTCCTCCTGACCATAACCTCTCCACTTAACCAAATACTGGAGTTTCTATCTAGAAAAACGAGAATCCAATATTTTCTCAACCACATACTCCAGATTGCCCTCAACCAAAACAGGGTAAGGAAGCGCAGCAATAGGAACCACTGGTTCGACAAGCCTCTTCAATAAGGACTTGTGGAACACGTTATGGATCTTAAATGTCCCTGGAAGAAGCAAACAGAAGGAAACAGGATTAAGAATCTCCATGATCTTATAAGGGCCAATGAACCTAGGCTTAAACTTTGGAGATGCAAACCTCATAGGGATATTTCTTGAGGACAACCAAACCAAGTCCCCCACTTTAAACCGAGGACCATCAGTCCTATGCCGGTTGGCAAACCGTTGGGCCTTCTCCTGAGAGAGAGACAACCTCTCCACTACCTGGTCCCAAATCTGCTGCATTCGCTCCACAACAGAGTCAACACACGGACAGACAGAAGCCTCTGCCTGTCCCGAAGAAAATCGAGGGTGAAACCCAAAATTGCAGAAAAATGGAGACATCAAGGCGGCAGAGCTAGCCCTATTATTAAGAGCAAACTCAGCCAAAGGCAAAAAAGAGACCCAGTCATCTTAATCAGCAGACACAAAACATCTCAAATAAGTCTCCAAGGTCTGGTTTGTTCTCTCGGTTTGTCCATTGGTCTGAGGATGAAAAGCAGAGGAGAAAGAATTGAACACCAAGCTTAGAACAAAATGTCCTCCAAAATCTGGAAACAAACTGGACTCCTCTGTCAGACACAATGTTCTCCGGAATGCCATGTAACCCAACCACGTGCTGAAGGAACAAAGGCACCAATTTGGAGGAGGAAGGTAACTTAGGTAATTGCACAAGATGTATCATTTTGGAAAACCTATCACAGATTACCCAGATAACGGTCATTCTCTGAGAAACAGGGAGGTCAGAAATAAAAATCCATAGAGATATGGGTCCATGGCCTCTTGGGCACAGGTAATGGCATTAACAAACCACTAGAGCGAGAGCAAGGCTTGGAGCGAGAGCAAGTCCCACAGGACTGCACAAATTCCCTGACGTCACGAGACAAAGTAGGCCACCAAAAGGACCGAGTCACAAAGTCTCTGGTACCAAAAATCCCGGGATGACCAGCCAACGCGGAACAATGAATCTCAGACATCACACTCTTATTCCACTGATCTGGGACAAACAATTTCCCAATAGGGCAGCGCTCAGGTTTATCCTCCTGACACCCTTCCAAAGCCAGTCTCAAATTGGGCGAGATGGCGGAAAGAACTACACCTCTTTCAAAATAACAGTAGGATCAGATAACTCAGGAGAGTTCACAAAGAAACTCCTCGAGAGGGCATCCGCCTTAACATTCTTAGTGCCAGGAAGAAAGGAAACCACAAAATTAAAACGTGTGAAAAACAAGGCCCACCTGGCCTGTCTAGGATTGAGTCGCTTGGCAGATTCCAGATAGACCAGATTCT
This sequence comes from Oophaga sylvatica, assembly GCA_033576555.1. Classification (NCBI taxonomy): domain Eukaryota; kingdom Metazoa; phylum Chordata; class Amphibia; order Anura; family Dendrobatidae; genus Oophaga; species Oophaga sylvatica. The sequence continues at coordinate 45,077 of JARQOD010002251.1, forward strand.
TATGGTCCGTAAGGACCACTGTTGTGAATGGGTTTGAGATGAGTTCTGAGCAGAGGCTCCCTCTGGTGGTTACAAGCGGTACTAGTGAGGATTGGGAATCAGGTGTTACTGATTGGTCTTATTTAAGGGAATCATTTTCCCATCAGGGTTGCCGGTGATCAATTGTTCTGGTCTGAATCCTTCTTTCCAGTTTCCCTTGTAGCCTGCTGTGTCGTGTCTGCATCTCCTGCTATCAGATAAGACAATTTCTTATTTTGTGTTTTTGCTATATTTTTGCATTTTGTCCTGCACTTCTGTGGGGCCTTCTGGGTCCCCTCCGGGGGCTTTTGCCCTCTCAGTTTAGTCCAGCCACTGTGTTTTGTACTTTTGCTTTTTGCAGTTTTTTCAGTGGCTGCTGTTTTTGTTACACCAGAGAACTAATTTAGGTGGTAGAGGTCGTGTGATCTCAGGTGATTTTGAAATTAGTAGAGTTGGTGTTTTTCAGGGTTTTCTGGGATTGCAGTAAGTACCCTTCCTGTCCTTTTCTATTTAGATAGTTTGGGCCCCAGCGTTTGCTCATACTATTTTCTTTCTGTGTCAGTATTTCCTCTTGTCTAACCGCCATTACATGTTTGGGGGCTTTCTATTATCTTTGGGGTTCTGCTCCGGGGCAGATAGCTTTCCTATTTCTATCTTTAGGTGTAGTTAGTTTCTCAGGCTGTGACGAGGCGTCTAGGACCATCGTAGGAACGCTCCACGGCTGCCTCTAGTTGTGGTGGTTAGTCAGGGTACTGCAATCTCATAGATTCCAACTGCTCTGGTGTATTTCCTTTTTTACCTGCACTCCTCAGCTACCGTAACATAACAGTATCACCGGCCATAAAAATTGTATGGTACTCACAGAAGGGAAAAAATATTTTGAAGGAAGAAAAGTTGTCAGAGATATTTTTCTGTTTGTTGCATTTTTTTTTTTTTTTTTTTTTTCCCTCTGTATCTCTGGGTGCTGGGGAGGATCTTTTCTCCCAATGGAGTTTGCACAGTTGTCTGGCCGTGTGGATCAGCTTGCCACTGAGGTTCGGAGTATTGCTGCATATCTTGCTAGGTTGCCTGTTGTGGAACCTAGGATCCCCATGCCAGATTTGTTTTCAGGGGATCGAGCTAAGTTTCAGAATTTCAAAAATAATTGTAAATTGTTTCTTGCCTTAAAATCTAAGTCCTCAGGAAACGCAGCGCAGCAGGTTCAAATTGTCATCTCTCTCCTGCGCGGCGATCCTCAGGATTGGGCTTTTTCCCTGATACCTGGGGATCCTGTTTTGAGTGATGTTGATGCATTTTTTCAGGCTTTGGGGTTATTGTACGATGAGCCTAATGTCACTGATCAAGCTGAAAAAGCCTTGTTGGCATTAAATCAGGGGCTTGATGACGCTGAGTTATACTGTCAGAGATTCCGTAGGTGGGCAGTCCTGACCAAATGGAATGACGACGCTTTGGCGGCCCTTTTCCGGAAGGGTCTGTCGGATAATGTAAAGGATGTTATGGTGGGATTCCCTGTCCCCTCTGGTCTCAATGATTCTATGTCATTAGCGATTAAAATTGACAGACGTTTGCGTGAGCGGAGAAGTATGCGTGGAGTGGTGTTGCCTTGTGAGCCAGCTGCTGAGCCCATGCAGTGTGATGGTGTGGTGTCTGGGGCACAGCGTCATGAGTTTCGAAAGCGCAATGGGTTATGTTTCTACTGTGGTGATGCCTCTCATGCTATTTCAGTCTGCCCTAAGCGGGAAGACATTTTGCACGCTCAGTTGTCTTGGGTAGTGTTCAGACTAAGTTTTTATTAACTGTCACTCTGATATGCTCTCTGTCCTCATTTTCTGCTCAGGCTTTCGTTGATTCTGGAGCAGCTATTAACCTGATGGATTATGATTTTGCTAAACGTTGTGGATTTCCCTTGATACCCCTACAGAAGTCAATTCCCCTACTGGGGATCGATTCTACCCCTTTGGCTGAGAATAAACCCCAGTTTTCTACTCAGGTGATAATGAGGGTTGAACCTGATCACCAGGAGTGCTGCAAATTTTTGGTTCTATATAATCTGCATGATATTATCGTGCTGGGTTTCCCTTGGTTACAGTCTCATAATCCTGTTTTGGATTGGAAATCTGTGTCTGTAACCAGTTGGGGCTGCCAATGTGTTAATACCAACACTCCTGTTTTTTCTGCCTCCCCCCAGGCTGAGGATGTTCCTGACTTTTTGTTTGATTTTTCTGATGTGTTTAGCGAAAGTAAATCTGCATCCTTACCTCCCCATAGGAGCTATGACTGCGCTATTGAATTAGTGCCAGGTAGTAAATTCCCTAAGGGTCGCCTTTTTAACTTGTCTGTACCTGAACATGACGCTATGCGGTCTTATATCAAGGAATCATTGGAGAAGGGTCATATCAGACCATCCTCTTCACCCTTAGGTGCCGGTTTTTTCTTTGTGGCCAAAAAAGATGGTTCATTAAGGCCGTGTATTGATTATCGTCTCTTGAACAATATTACTGTGAAATATCAATACCCGTTACCCTTGATTTCTGACCTGTTTTCCAGGGTGAAAAACGCTACTTGGTTTACCAAGCTTGACCTCAGGGGGGCGTATAACCTTATTCGCATTAAGCACGGGGATGAATGGAAGACGGCATTTAACACCCCTGAAGGGCATTTTGAGTACCTTGTGATGCCCTTTGGGCTCACTAATGCTCCTTCCGTCTTCCAGTCCTTCATGAATGACATTTTCAGGGATTTGGTGGACAAGTTTCTGATTGTTTATTTGGATGATATCTTGATTTTTTCTAATGACTGGGACTCTCATGTGAAACATGTTCGAACTGTATTCCAGATTTTGAGAGAGAATGCTCTGTATGTGAAGGGATCAAAGTGTCTTTTTGGCGTACAGAAGATCTCATTTCTGGGATTCATTTTGTCCCCATCTGTTATTGAAATGGACCCGGTCAAGGTTCAGGCCATCTGTGATTGGGTCCAACCTACTTCATTAAAGGCTCTTCAGAGATTTTTGGGTTTTGCCAATTTTTATCGTAAATTTATTGGTAATTTCTCTGTTATTGTTAAACCATTAACTGATTTGACCAGAAAGGGTTCTGATGTGGTGAATTGGCCTCCTGAGGCAGTCTCTGCGTTTCAGGAACTTAAGCAGAGATTCACTTCTGCTCCTGTTCTACGGCAGCCTGATGTTTCTCTGCCATTTCAGGTGGAGGTTGATGCCTCTGAAATTGGGGCAGGTGCCGTTTTGTCCCAAAAAGATCCAGAGACCTCTAAAAGTAACCCTTGTGCCTTTTTCTCTCGAAAATTTTCTCCTACTGAACGTAATTATGACGTGGGTAATCGGGAGTTATTGGCCATGAAGTGGGCTTTTGAAGAGTGGAGACATTGGCTGGAGGGAGCCAAACATCAGGTGGTGGTCCTTACGGACCATAAGAATCTGGTCTATCTGGAATCTGCCAAGCGACTCAATCCTAGACAGGCCAGGTGGGCCTTGTTTTTCACACGTTTTAATTTTGTGGTTTCCTTTCTTCCTGGCACTAAGAATGTTAAGGCGGATGCCCTCTCGAGGAGTTTCCTTGCGGACTCTCCTGAGCTATCTGATCCCTCTGTTATTTTGAAGGAGGGTGTAGTTCTTTCCGCCATCTCGCCTAATTTGAGACTTGCTCTGGAGGGGTGTCAGGAGGATAGGCCCGAGCGCTGCCCTGTTGGAAAATTGTTTGTCCCGGACCAATGGAAAAAGAGTGTGATGTCTGAGATTCATTGTTCCGCATTGGCTGGGCATCCCGGAATTTTTGGTACCAGAGACTTGGTTAGTCGGTCCTTTTGGTGGCCTACCTTGTCTCGCGATGTCAGGGAATTTGTGCAGTCCTGCGGGACTTGCTCTCGCTCCAAGCCTTGCTCTCGCTCTAGTGGTTTGTTGATGCCATTGCCTGTGCCCAAGAGACCATGGACCCATATCTCTATGGATTTCATTTCCGATCTTCCTGTTTCTCAGAGAATGACCACCATCTGGGTAATTTGTGATAGGTTTTCCAAAATGATACATCTTGTGCCATTACCTAAGTTGCCTTCCTCCTCTGAATTGGTGCCGTTGTTCCTTCAGCACGTGGTTCGTTTACACGGCATTCCTGAGAACATTGTGTCTGACAGAGGAGTCCAGTTTGTTTCCAGATTTTGGAGGACTTTTTGTTCTAAACTGGGTGTTCAATTGTCTTTCTCCTCGGCATTTCATCCTCAGACCAATGGTCAAACTGAGAGAACAAACCAGACATTGGAGACTTATCTAAGATGCTTTGTGTCTGCTGATCAGGATGACTGGGTCTCTTTTTTGCCTTTGGCTGAGTTTGCTCTTAATAATAGGGCTAGCTCTGCCACTTTGATGTCTCCGTTTTTCTGTAATTCTGGGTTTCACCCTCGATTTTCTTCAGGACAGACGGAGGCTTCTGTCTGTCCAGGTGTTGACTCTGTTGTTGAGCGTATGCAGCAGATTTGGGACCAGGTAGTGGAGAGGTTGTCCCTCTCTCAGGAGAAGGCCCAGCGGTTTGCTAACCGGCATAGGACTGATGGTCCTCGGTTTAAAGTGGGGACTTGGTCTGGTTGTCCTCAAAGAATATTCCTATGAGAGTAGCATCTCCTAAATTTAAGCCTAGGTTCATTGGACCTTATAAGATCATGGAGATTATTAATCCTGTTTCTTTTCGTTTGCTTCTTCCAGGGACATTTAAGATCCATAACGTGTTCCACAAGTCCTTGTTGAAGAGGTTTGTTGAGCCAGTGGTTCCTGCTGCTGTGCCTCCTGACCCTGTTTTGGTTGAGGGCAATCTGGAGTATGTGGTTGAGAAAATATTGGATTCTCGTTTTTCTAGACGAAGACTCCAGTATTTGGTTAAATGGAGAGGTTATGGTCAGGAAGATAATTCTTGGGTGTTTGCTTCGGACATCCATGCTAGGAGACTTATCCGTGCGTATCATAGAACTCATCCTGACCGACGTGGTTGCTCAAATGAGGGTTCGGTGACCCCTCCTCAAGGGGGGGTACTGTTGTGAATGGGTTTGAGATGAGTTCTGAGCAGAGGCTCCCTCTGGTGGTTACAAGCGGTACTAGTGAGGATTGGGAATCAGGTGTTACTGATTGGTCTTATTTAAGGGAATCATTTTCCCATCAGGGTTGCCGGTGATCAATTGTTCTGGTCTGAATCCTTCTTTCCAGTTTCCCTTGTAGCCTGCTGTGTCGTGTCTGCATCTCCTGCTATCAGATAAGACAATTTCTTATTTTGTGTTTTTGCTATATTTTTGCATTTTGTCCTGCACTTCTGTGGGGGCCTTCTGGGTCCCCTCCGGGGCTTTTGCCCTCTCAGTTTAGTCCAGCCACTGTGTTTTGTACTTTTGCTTTTTGCAGTTTTTTCAGTGGCTGCTGTTTTTGTTACACCAGAGAACTAATTTAGGTGGTAGAGGTCGTGTGATCTCAGGTGATTTTGAAATTAGTAGAGTTGGTGTTTTTCAGGGTTTTCTGGGATTGCAGTAAGTACCCTTCCTGTCCTTTTCTATTTAGATAGTTTGGGCCCCAGCGTTTGCTCATACTATTTTCTTTCTGTGTCAGTATTTCCTCTTGTCTAACCGCCATTACATGTTTGGGGGCTTTCTATTATCTTTGGGGTTCTGCTCCGGGGCAGATAGCTTTCCTATTTCTATCTTTAGGTGTAGTTAGTTTCTCAGGCTGTGACGAGGCGTCTAGGACCATCGTAGGAACGCTCCACGGCTGCCTCTAGTTGTGGTGGTTAGTCAGGGTACTGCAATCTCATAGATTCCAACTGCTCTGGTGTATTTCCTTTTTTACCTGCACTCCTCAGCTACCGTAACATAACAGTATCACCGGCCATAAAAATTGTATGGTACTCACAGAAGGGAAAAAATATTTTGAAGGAAGAAAAGTTGTCAGAGATATTTTTCTGTTTGTTGCATTTTTTTTTTTTTTTTTTTTCCCTCTGTATCTCTGGGTGCTGGGGAGGATCTTTTCTCCCAATGGAGTTTGCACAGTTGTCTGGCCGTGTGGATCAGCTTGCCACTGAGGTTCGGAGTATTGCTGCATATCTTGCTAGGTTGCCTGTTGTGGAACCTAGGATCCCCATGCCAGATTTGTTTTCAGGGGATCGAGCTAAGTTTCAGAATTTCAAAAATAATTGTAAATTGTTTCTTGCCTTAAAATCTAAGTCCTCAGGAAACGCAGCGCAGCAGGTTCAAATTGTCATCTCTCTCCTGCGCGGCGATCCTCAGGATTGGGCTTTTTCCCTGATACCTGGGGATCCTGTTTTGAGTGATGTTGATGCATTTTTTCAGGCTTTGGGGTTATTGTACGATGAGCCTAATGTCACTGATCAAGCTGAAAAAGCCTTGTTGGCATTAAATCAGGGGCTTGATGACGCTGAGTTATACTGTCAGAGATTCCGTAGGTGGGCAGTCCTGACCAAATGGAATGACGACGCTTTGGCGGCCCTTTTCCGGAAGGGTCTGTCGGATAATGTAAAGGATGTTATGGTGGGATTCCCTGTCCCCTCTGGTCTCAATGATTCTATGTCATTAGCGATTAAAATTGACAGACGTTTGCGTGAGCGGAGAAGTATGCGTGGAGTGGTGTTGCCTTGTGAGCCAGCTGCTGAGCCCATGCAGTGTGATGGAGTGGTGTCTGGGGCACAGCGTCATGAGTTTCGAAAGCGCAATGGGTTATGTTTCTACTGTGGTGATGCCTCTCATGCTATTTCAGTCTGCCCTAAGCGGGAAGACATTTTGCACGCTCAGTTGTCTTGGGTAGTGTTCAGACTAAGTTTTTATTAACTGTCACTCTGATATGCTCTCTGTCCTCATTTTCTGCTCAGGCTTTCGTTGATTCTGGAGCAGCTATTAACCTGATGGATTATGATTTTGCTAAACGTTGTGGATTTCCCTTGATACCCCTACAGAAGTCAATTCCCCTACTGGGGATCGATTCTACCCCTTTGGCTGAGAATAAACCCCAGTTTTCTACTCAGGTGATAATGAGGGTTGAACCTGATCACCAGGAGTGCTGCAAATTTTTGGTTCTATATAATCTGCATGATATTATCGTGCTGGGTTTCCCTTGGTTACAGTCTCATAATCCTGTTTTGGATTGGAAATCTGTGTCTGTAACCAGTTGGGGCTGCCAATGTGTTAATACCAACACTCCTGTTTTTTCTGCCTCCCCCCAGGCTGAGGATGTTCCTGACTTTTTGTTTGATTTTTCTGATGTGTTTAGCGAAAGTAAATCTGCATCCTTACCTCCCCATAGGAGCTATGACTGCGCTATTGAATTAGTGCCAGGTAGTAAATTCCCTAAGGGTCGCCTTTTTAACTTGTCTGTACCTGAACATGACGCTATGCGGTCTTATATCAAGGAATCATTGGAGAAGGGTCATATCAGACCATCCTCTTCACCCTTAGGTGCCGGTTTTTTCTTTGTGGCCAAAAAAGATGGTTCATTAAGGCCGTGTATTGATTATCGTCTCTTGAACAATATTACTGTGAAATATCAATACCCGTTACCCTTGATTTCTGACCTGTTTTCCAGGGTGAAAAACGCTACTTGGTTTACCAAGCTTGACCTCAGGGGGGCGTATAACCTTATTCGCATTAAGCACGGGGATGAATGGAAGACGGCATTTAACACCCCTGAAGGGCATTTTGAGTACCTTGTGATGCCCTTTGGGCTCACTAATGCTCCTTCCGTCTTCCAGTCCTTCATGAATGACATTTTCAGGGATTTGGTGGACAAGTTTCTGATTGTTTATTTGGATGATATCTTGATTTTTTCTAATGACTGGGACTCTCATGTGAAACATGTTCGAACTGTATTCCAGATTTTGAGAGAGAATGCTCTGTATGTGAAGGGATCAAAGTGTCTTTTTGGCGTACAGAAGATCTCATTTCTGGGATTCATTTTGTCCCCATCTGTTATTGAAATGGACCCGGTCAAGGTTCAGGCCATCTGTGATTGGGTCCAACCTACTTCATTAAAGGCTCTTCAGAGATTTTTGGGTTTTGCCAATTTTTATCGTAAATTTATTGGTAATTTCTCTGTTATTGTTAAACCATTAACTGATTTGACCAGAAAGGGTTCTGATGTGGTGAATTGGCCTCCTGAGGCAGTCTCTGCGTTTCAGGAACTTAAGCAGAGATTCACTTCTGCTCCTGTTCTACGGCAGCCTGATGTTTCTCTGCCATTTCAGGTGGAGGTTGATGCCTCTGAAATTGGGGCAGGTGCCGTTTTGTCCCAAAAAGATCCAGAGACCTCTAAAAGTAACCCTTGTGCCTTTTTCTCTCGAAAATTTTCTCCTACTGAACGTAATTATGACGTGGGTAATCGGGAGTTATTGGCCATGAAGTGGGCTTTTGAAGAGTGGAGACATTGGCTGGAGGGAGCCAAACATCAGGTGGTGGTCCTTACGGACCATAAGAATCTGGTCTATCTGGAATCTGCCAAGCGACTCAATCCTAGACAGGCCAGGTGGGCCTTGTTTTTCACACGTTTTAATTTTGTGGTTTCCTTTCTTCCTGGCACTAAGAATGTTAAGGCGGATGCCCTCTCGAGGAGTTTCCTTGCGGACTCTCCTGAGCTATCTGATCCCTCTGTTATTTTGAAGGAGGGTGTAGTTCTTTCCGCCATCTCGCCTAATTTGAGACTTGCTCTGGAGGGGTGTCAGGAGGATAGGCCCGAGCGCTGCCCTGTTGGAAAATTGTTTGTCCCGGACCAATGGAAAAAGAGTGTGATGTCTGAGATTCATTGTTCCGCATTGGCTGGGCATCCCGGAATTTTTGGTACCAGAGACTTGGTTAGTCGGTCCTTTTGGTGGCCTACCTTGTCTCGCGATGTCAGGGAATTTGTGCAGTCCTGCGGGACTTGCTCTCGCTCCAAGCCTTGCTCTCGCTCTAGTGGTTTGTTGATGCCATTGCCTGTGCCCAAGAGACCATGGACCCATATCTCTATGGATTTCATTTCCGATCTTCCTGTTTCTCAGAGAATGACCACCATCTGGGTAATTTGTGATAGGTTTTCCAAAATGATACATCTTGTGCCATTACCTAAGTTGCCTTCCTCCTCTGAATTGGTGCCGTTGTTCCTTCAGCACGTGGTTCGTTTACACGGCATTCCTGAGAACATTGTGTCTGACAGAGGAGTCCAGTTTGTTTCCAGATTTTGGAGGACTTTTTGTTCTAAACTGGGTGTTCAATTGTCTTTCTCCTCGGCATTTCATCCTCAGACCAATGGTCAAACTGAGAGAACAAACCAGACATTGGAGACTTATCTAAGATGCTTTGTGTCTGCTGATCAGGATGACTGGGTCTCTTTTTTGCCTTTGGCTGAGTTTGCTCTTAATAATAGGGCTAGCTCTGCCACTTTGATGTCTCCGTTTTTCTGTAATTCTGGGTTTCACCCTCGATTTTCTTCAGGACAGACGGAGGCTTCTGTCTGTCCAGGTGTTGACTCTGTTGTTGAGCGTATGCAGCAGATTTGGGACCAGGTAGTGGAGAGGTTGTCCCTCTCTCAGGAGAAGGCCCAGCGGTTTGCTAACCGGCATAGGACTGATGGTCCTCGGTTTAAAGTGGGGGACTTGGTCTGGTTGTCCTCAAAGAATATTCCTATGAGAGTAGCATCTCCTAAATTTAAGCCTAGGTTCATTGGACCTTATAAGATCATGGAGATTATTAATCCTGTTTCTTTTCGTTTGCTTCTTCCAGGGACATTTAAGATCCATAACGTGTTCCACAAGTCCTTGTTGAAGAGGTTTGTTGAGCCAGTGGTTCCTGCTGCTGTGCCTCCTGACCCTGTTTTGGTTGAGGGCAATCTGGAGTATGTGGTTGAGAAAATATTGGATTCTCGTTTTTCTAGACGAAGACTCCAGTATTTGGTTAAATGGAGAGGTTATGGTCAGGAAGATAATTCTTGGGTGTTTGCTTCGGACATCCATGCTAGGAGACTTATCCGTGCGTATCATAGAACTCATCCTGACCGACGTGGTTGCTCAAATGAGGGTTCGGTGACCCCTCCTCAAGGGGGGGTACTGTTGTGAATGGGTTTGAGATGAGTTCTGAGCAGAGGCTCCCTCTGGTGGTTACAAGCGGTACTAGTGAGGATTGGGAATCAGGTGTTACTGATTGGTCTTATTTAAGGGAATCATTTTCCCATCAGGGTTGCCGGTGATCAATTGTTCTGGTCTGAATCCTTCTTTCCAGTTTCCCTTGTAGCCTGCTGTGTCGTGTCTGCATCTCCTGCTATCAGATAAGACAATTTCTTATTTTGTGTTTTTGCTATATTTTTGCATTTTGTCCTGCACTTCTGTGGGGGCCTTCTGGGTCCCCTCCGGGGGCTTTTGCCCTCTCAGTTTAGTCCAGCCACTGTGTTTTGTACTTTTGCTTTTTGCAGTTTTTTCAGTGGCTGCTGTTTTTGTTACACCAGAGAACTAATTTAGGTGGTAGAGGTCGTGTGATCTCAGGTGATTTTGAAATTAGTAGAGTTGGTGTTTTTCAGGGTTTTCTGGGATTGCAGTAAGTACCCTTCCTGTCCTTTTCTATTTAGATAGTTTGGGCCCCAGCGTTTGCTCATACTATTTTCTTTCTGTGTCAGTATTTCCTCTTGTCTAACCGCCATTACATGTTTGGGGGCTTTCTATTATCTTTGGGGTTCTGCTCCGGGGCAGATAGCTTTCCTATTTCTATCTTTAGGTGTAGTTAGTTTCTCAGGCTGTGACGAGGCGTCTAGGACCATCGTAGGAACGCTCCACGGCTGCCTCTAGTTGTGGTGGTTAGTCAGGGTACTGCAATCTCATAGATTCCAACTGCTCTGGTGTATTTCCTTTTTTACCTGCACTCCTCAGCTACCGTAACATAACAGACCACCACCTGATGTTTGGCTCCCTCCAGCCAATGTCTCCACTCTTCAAAAGCCCACTTCATGGCCAATAACTCCCGATTACCCACGTCATAATTACGTTCAGTAGGAGAAAATTTTCGAGAGAAAAAGGCACAAGGGTTACTTTTAGAGGTCTCTGGATCTTTTTGGGACAAAACGGCACCTGCCCCAATTTCAGAGGCATCAACCTCCACCTGAAATGGCAGAGAAACATCAGGCTGCCGTAGAACAGGAGCAGAAGTGAATCTCTGCTTAAGTTCCTGAAACGCAGACTGCCTCAGGAGGCCAATTCACCACATCAGAACCCTTTCTGGTCAAAACAGAAGGAAACAGGATTAAGAATCTCCATGATCTTATAAGGGCCAATGAACCTAGGCTTAAACTTTGGAGATGCAAACCTCATAGGGATATTTCTTGAGGACAACCAAACCAAGTCCCCCACTTTAAACCGAGGACCATCAGTCCTATGCCGGTTGGCAAACAGATGGGCCTTCTCCTGAGAGAGAGACAACCTCTCCACTACCTGGTCCCAAATCTGCTGCATTCGCTCCACAACAGAGTCAACACACGGACAGACAGAAGCCTCCGCCTGTCCCGAAGAAAATCGAGGGTGAAACCCAAAATTGCAGAAAAATGGAGACATCAAGGCGGCAGAGCTAGCCCTATTATTAAGAGCAAACTCAGCCAAAGGCAAAAAAAAGAGACCCAGTCATCTTAATCAGCAGACACAAAACATCTCAAATAAGTCTCCAAGGTCTGGTTTGTTCTCTCGGTTTGTCCATTGGTCTGAGGATGAAAAGCAGAGGAGAAAGAATTGAACACCAAGTTTAGAACAAAATGTCCTCCAAAATCTGGAAACAAACTGGACTCCTCTGTCAGACACAATGTTCTCCGGAATGCCATGTAACCCAACCACGTGCTGAAGGAACAAAGGCACCAATTTGGAGGAGGAAGGTAACTTAGGTAATTGCACAAGATGTATCATTTTGGAAAACCTGAGCATTCCGATACTGCAAATATCGGGTATCGGCCGATATTGGCTGTATCGGAATTCCGATTCCGAGTACCGATATTTTCGTCATATCGGATACCGGAATCGGAATGTCACTGTCACTGTCAGTGTCCGTCGGTCGGGTCTGTCAGGAGTCAGCGGCACTTACCCGGCAGAAGACCTCCGGCGGTCACATCCCGGACTGCTTAATGGTCGCCATCCTCTTCTCCCTGGCGGTCACATGCAGTTTCTCGCGATAACTGCAGTGACTGCTGGGTAATCGCGGCCGTAAAGCAGTCCGATGACGTCACCGCCGGGGAAGCAGGTAATCAGCTGTGCTGCGTCGGGATGTCAGGCTCTGCCTGGCATTCCGATGTAGCAGAGCTGGATCGTCGTGGGACAGTCGTTACTATGGACTGCGTCGGACAGGTGGTATACTGTTGGTTTGTTTTTTTTATTTTTTTACAGGAGATCGATGGCGTCGCAGGAATGAGAGAGTAATAAAAGAAATGAAAACTGTGTTGTCTCTTTTATTTCATTAAAATACTTTTCTTGCTGTGTCTTTTTCTTAAACATTTAAAAACTTTGGGATTAATAATGGATCGGTGTCTTATTGACACCTCTCCATTATTAACCGGGCTTATTGTCACCGTGCAATCAACGGTGACATTAACCCCTTATTACCCCACTTGCCACCGCTACAGGGCAAGTGGGAAGAGCCGGGTAAAGTGCCACAATTGGCACATCTTTTGATGCGCCAAATGTGGGGCTGCTGTAGCCTGGTATTATCAGGCTGTTGAGGGCCAAAATCCATGGGCCTTGACAGTCTTTTAATACCAGGCCGCAGCAGTCTGCATTTTACTTGGCTGGTTAACAAAAATAGGGGGACCCCTACGCCGTTTTTTTTTTCGAGGGGATCCCCTATTTTTGTTAACCAGCCAAGCTAAGCAGACTGCTGTGGCCTGGTATTATCAGGCTGGCAAGGTCCATGGATCTTGGATCCTTACCAGCCTGAAAAACCAGGCCTCAGCGGTCTGCTTCATCTGGCTGGTTAACAAAAATAGGGGGACCCCACACCATTTTTTTTTCGAAGGGAACCCCTATTTTTGTTAATCAGTTCCCTCTGACGTCACTGATTGTGTCCCTGGCTGACCTGAAGTGAAAGTGGAAAGCAATCAATTAAGCTTTCCACTTAAGGGCCCGTCTCACATAGCGATATCGCTACCGAGATCGCTGCTGAGTCACTAGTTTTGTGACGCAGCAGCGAGCTCACCAGCGATATCGCTGTGTGTGACATTCAGCGACGATCAGCCCCCCTGCCGGGTATCGCTGATCGTCGCTGAAATGTCAGGACCTTTTTTTGATCGCTGGTTTCCCGCTGAGAGGCACGCATCGCTGCGTGTGACAGGCGGGAGACCAGCGATCCGCTGGTAACCAAGGTACACAGCGGGTTTCCAGGCGCGGGGCTGTGCCTAGAAACCCGCTGTGTACCTTGGATACCAGCGCCCTGATGCAGGGGAGCTGGTATCCAAGGTACACAGCGGGTTTCCAGGCACCGCACAGCGCTTGGAAACCCGCTGTGTACCTTGGTTACCAGCTCCCTGCATCAGGCGCTGGTATCCAACGTACACTGCGGGTAACTAAAGGCTGGGTCTCACATAACGATACACCAGCGATCCCGACAACGATATGCACTTGTCAGGATCGCTGGTGTATCGCTACATGATCGCTGCTGAGCTGCCAAACAGGCAGCTCAGGCAGCGATCTGGAACAGCGACACTGCGGGTAACATCGCTTAGTTACCCGCAGTGTACCTTGGATACCAGCGCCCTGATGCAGGGAGCTGGTATCCAAGGTACACAGCGGGTTTCCAAGCGCTGCGCGGTGCCTGGAAACCCGCTGTGTACCTTGGATACCAGCTCCCCTGCATCAGGGCGCTGGTATCCAAGGTACACAGCGGGTTTCTAGGCACAGCCCCGCGCCTGGAAACCCGCTGTGTACCTTGGTTACCAGCGGATCGCTGGTCTCCCGCCTGTCACACGCAGCGATGCGTGCCTGTCAGCGGGAAACCAGCGATCAAAAAAAGGTCCTGACATTTCAGCGACGATCAGCGATACCCGGCAGGGGGGCTGATCGTCGCTGAATGTCACACACAGCGATATCGCTGGTGAGCTCGCTGCTGCGTCACAAAACTAGTGACTCAGCAGCGATCTCGGTAGCGATATCGCTATGTGAGACGGGCCCTTAAGCGATGTTACCCGCAGTGTCGCTGTCCCAGATCGCTGCCTGAGCTGCCTGTTTGGCAGCTCAGCAGCGATCATGTAGCGATACACCAGCGATCCTGACAAGTGCATATCGTTGTCGGGATCGCTGGTGTATCGTTATGTGAGACCCAGCCTTTACTCTCCTGTCAGCCAGGAGAGGAACTCATTCATTTGGGGGTTTACTGTGAGGCTGCAGCATTAGCTGCGGTCCCTGCAGTAAACATTAACCTTTTCTGAAGGATTACACCGTGGGACCTGACTGAGCATGGGATAGGTAAGAATAATTTTGCTTTTTTATTTTATTTTTATTACAGGAAATGGTTTTTGCAGTAAAATAAAAGATGGTCAAAAACATGTGTCTTTATTTCATTAAAATGATTTTTAATTAAAGTGTATGTGTTTTATTTTTATTTCATGCAATAGGATTAATAATTGATAGTTGTCTAATTGACAGCTCTCAATTATTAACCTGGCTTAAGGTCACCTTTCAATAGCAAGGTGGCTTTAACCCCATATTAACCCATTCACCACCGCTACAGGGCAATGGGAATAGACGGGCAAAGTGCCAGAAAGGGCGAATCTAATTATAGATTTGTCTTTCCTGGGGTGTCTGGGGGCAGAGGTTAGTAGCCGGGGGGGGGCCCAAAAATAATGGTTCCTCCCTGGGCTATTATTATCTGCCCCCACTCACTGGCTTTGTCTGTCTGGTTGCGAAAATAGGGCGGGAGCCCACGCATTTTTTTTCAGCAATTTTACACCTCATATATATATATTTATAGTTCATACACTTCTACATAGTATAATAGCCGCTAATTCAATTGCCGGCTTTTGTGAAAATGCAGAACCCAACATGAAATGACACTTGGTTTACATAGAGTTAACCATGTCTTTTCATGTAGTTTGATATCTGATTTGCACAAACAATTACATGAGTGTAAGTGTACAAAATTTCACACCTGTAGGGGTTAATTAAAGGTGTAAATTCGTAGCAAAAAAGTCTTTTTTTTACAACGAATTTACACCTTTAATTAACCCCTACAGGTGTGAAATTTTGCACACAGCCACTCATGTAATTGTTTGTGCAAATCAGATATCAAACTACATGAAAAGACATGGTTAACTCTATGTAAACCAAGTGTCATTTCATGTCGGGTGCTTCTGTCTTTTCACAAAAGCCGGCTTTACCCGGCAATTGAGTCAGAGGCTATTTTACTATGTAGAAGTGTATAAACTATATATATATATATATATATATATATATATATATATATATATATATATATATATGTGTATTCTATGTGTGTATATTTAGTGTTTACAAGGAAATAATGGGGTTTTTTTAGTTACGATATTTTGTTCCCATAGACTTACATTGGATTTCCGGTATCGGTATCGGGTATCGCCGATATTTTAATGGTATCGGCGATACCATTCCGATTGCGATACTTTTGGATATCGGAAAGTATCGCTCAACTCTACCTATCACAGATTACCCAGATAACAGTCATTCTCTGAGAAACAGAGAGGTCGGAAATAAAATCCATAGAGATATGGGTCCATGGCCTCTTGGGCACAGGTAATGGCATTAACAAACCACTAGAGCGAGAGCAAGGCTTGGAGCGAGAGCAAGTCCCACAGGACTGCACAAATTCCCTGACGTCACGAGACAAAGTAGGCCACCAAAAGGACCGACTCACCAAGTCTCTCGTACCAAAAATCCCGGGATGACCAGCCAAAGCGGAACAATGAATCTCAGACATCACACTCTTCTTCCACTGATCTGGGACAAACAATTTCCCAATAGGGCAGCGCTCAGGCTTATCCTCCTGACACCCTTCCAAAGCCAGTCTCAAATTGGGCGAGATGGCGGAAAGAACTACACCTCTTTCAAAATAACAGTAGGATCAGATAACTCAGGAGAGTCCACAAAAACTCCTCGAGAGGGCATCCGCCTTAACATTCTTAGTGCCAGGAAGAAAAGAAACCACAAAATTAAAACATGTGAAAAACAAGGCTCACCTGGCCTGTCTAGGATTAAGTCGCTTGGCTGATTCGAGATAAACCAGATTCTTATGGTCCGTGAAGACCACCACCTGATGTTTGGCTCCTTCCAGCCAATGTCTCCACTCTTCAAAGGCCCACTTCATGGCCAATAACTCCCGATTACCCACGTCATAATTACGTTCAGTTGGAGAAAATTTTCGAGAGAAAAAGGCACAAGGGTTACTCTTAGAGGTCTCTGGATCTCTTTGGGACAAAACGGCACCTGCCCCAATTTCAGAGGCATCAACCTCCACCTGAAACGGTGGAGAAACATCAGGCTGTCGTAGAACAGGAGCAGAAGTGAATATCTGCTTAAGTTCCTGAAACGCAGAGACTGCCTCAGGAGGCCAATTCACCACATCAGAACCCTTTTTGGTCAAATCAGTCAATGGTTTAACAATACCGGAGAAATTACCAATAAATTTACGATAAAAATTGGCAAAACCCAAAAATCTCTGAAGAGCCTTTAATGAAGTAGGTTGGACCCAATCACAGATGGCCTGAACCTTGACCGGGTCCATTTCAATAACAGACGGAGACAAAATGAATCCCAGAAATGAGACCTTCTGGACGCCAAAAAGACACTTTGATCCCTTCACATACAGTGCATTCTCTCTCAAAATCTGGAACACAGTACGAACATGTTTCACATGAGAGTCCCAGTCATTGGAAAAAATCAAGATAGCATCCAAATAAACAATCAGAAATTTATCCACAAAATCCCTGAAAATATCATTCATGAAGGATTGGAAGACGGAAGGAGCATTAGTGAGCCCAAAGGGCATCACTAGGTACTCAAAATGCCCCTCTGGGGTATTAAACGCCGTCTTCCATTCATCCCCGTGCTTAATGCGAATAAGGTTATACGCCCCCCTGAGGTCAAGCTTGGTAAACCAACTAGCACTTTTCACCCTGGAAAACAGGTCAGAAATCAAGGGTAACGGATATTGATACTTCACAGTGATCTTATTCAACAGACGATAATCAATACACGGCCTCAATGAACCATCCTTTTTGGCCACAAAGAAAAAACCGGCACCCAAGGGTGAAGAGGATGGTCTGATATGACCCTTCTCCAATGACTCCTTGATATAAGATCGCATAGCATCATGTTCAGTACAGACAAGTTAAAAAGGCGACCTTTAGGAAATTTACTACCAGGCACTAATTCAATAGCGCAATCATAGCTCCTGTGAGGGGGCAAGGATGCAGATTTACTTTCACTAAATACATCCGAAAAATCAGTCAAAAAGTCAGGAACATCCTGTGACTGGGGAGAGGCGGAAAAAACAGGAGTGTCAGTATTAACACATTGGCAGCCCCAACTGGTCACAGACACAGATTTCCAATCCAAAACAGGATTATGAGACTGTAACCAAGGGAAACCTAGTACAATAATGTCATGCAGATTATACAGCACCAGAAATTTGCAACTCTCCTGATGATCTGGTTCAACCCTCATTATCACCTGAGTAGAAAACTGGGGTTTATTCTCCGCTAAAGGGGTAGAATCAATGCCCAGTAGGGGAATAGACTTCCGCAGGGGTATCATGGGAAACCCACAACGTTTGGAAAAAGTCAAAATCCATCAGGTTAATAGCTGCTCCTGAATCAACAAAAGCCTGAGAGAAAATGTGGACAGGGAGCAAATCAGGGTAACAGTCAACAGAAATTTAGTCTGAACACTACCCAAGACAACTGAGCGTGCAAAACGTCTTCCCCGCTTAGGGCAGACTGAAATGGCATGAGAGGCGTCACCACAGTAGAAACATAACCCATTGCGCTTTCGAAACTCATGACGCTGTGCCCCAGAAGTCACTATCACACTGCATGGGCTCAGAAGCTGGCTCAAAAGGCAACACTATCTCACGCATACCTCTGCACTCACGCAAACGTCTGTCAATTTGAATAGCCAATGACATTGAATCATTGAGACCAGAGGGAGCTGGGAATCCCACCATAACATCCTTTACAATCTCTGACAGCCCCTTCCGAAAAAGGGCTGCCAAAGCATCATCATTCCATTTGGTCAGGACTGCCTACTTTCGGAATTTCTGACAGTACAACTCAGCGTCTTCAAGACCCTGATTTAATGCCAACAAGGTTTTTTCAGCTTGATCAGTGACATTAGGTTCATCGTACAATAACCCCAGAGCCAGAAAAAATACATCAATATCATTCAAAACAGGATCCCCAGGTGTCAGGGAAAAAGCCCAATCCTGAGGGTCGCCGCGCAGGAGAGAGATGACAATTTGAACCTGCTGTGCTGCGTTCCCTGAAGACTTAGGCTTTAAGGCAAAAAACAACTTACAGTTATTTTTAAAATTCAGAAATTTAGCCCGATCCCCCAAAAACAAATCTGGCATTGGAATCCTGGGTTCCACAACCGGCAACCCAGCAAGATAGGTAGCAATACTCCGAACCTCAGTGGCAAGCTGATCCACACGGCCAGACAACTGTGCAAGCTCCATTGAGAGAAAAAAAAATCCTCCTCAGCACCCAGAGAAAAAGAGGGAAAAAAATGCAACAAACGGGAAAAAAAAAATCTGACAATTTTTTTTTTTTCCCACACTATTTTTTCCCTTCTGTGAGTACCATATAATTTTCAGTTTGGGCCGGTGATACTGTTATGTTTTGGTAGCTGAGGAGAATAAGCAAAAACGGCAATACACCAGAGAGGCTGAAACCTATTGGATTGCAGTAACCTGAACTAACCACACAACTAGAGGTAGCCATGGAGCGTTCCTACGTTGATCCTAGACGCCTCGTCACAGCCTGAGAGATAACTACACCTAAAGGCAGAAAGATGAAAGCTATCTGCCCCGGAGCAGATCTCCAAAGAAAATAGGAAGCCCCCAAACATGTAATGGCGGTTAGACAAGAAGAAGCACGGACACAGACAGAAAATAGAATGAGCAAACGCTGGGGCCCAATCTGTCTAGACAGAAAAGTACAGGAAAGGATACTCACTGCAATCCAAAAAAAACCCTAAAAAAATACCAACTCTTCTGATTGCAAAAACACCTGAGATCACACGATCTCTAACACCTAAATCAGATCTCTGGTGTAACAAAACTAAGCCACAGCCACTGAAAAAACAGGAAAAAGCAAATGAACAAACAACAGTGGCTCCAGATAAACTGAGAGGAGCACAAGCCCGCGAGGGGACCTGGCTGACCTCCACAGAAGTGCAGGGAACGATGCAAAAAGCAAGCACATAAATAAAAGCAGAAAATATCTTATCTGATAGCAGAAGATGCAGGCAAGACTCAGCAAACTTCCAAATGAACCAGTAACCACAATTGAGACAAGAACAATTGATCACCGGCAACCATCATGTGAGGGAACCTCCCTTATATCAGACCAGTTCGTGATCCCAGATTGCCATTCCTCGCTGAAAGGTTCAGTACTGTCTGTAACCACCAGAGGGAGCCTCTGCTCAGAAACCATCTCTAGCACATTCATAACAGATATTATTATTGAATACGGATCTTTAAATCTCTTCCAAAATCCTAGCTAATAAGAATCTCAGAAATAATCCCGGCCTTAGTGAATAAAGACCAAGTGGGATTTGTTAAATCTAGACAGACCCTGGATAGTACGAGGAGGATGATTAATATCATCCATATAACCGGAGGGAGACAGACCCCCTCTATGCTCCTCTCGTTGGATGCCGAAAAGGCATTCGATCGGGTGTATTGGGGTTCTTGTTCGAAGTGCTGTCAAGATTTGGGTTTCATGGTAATATACTTCGAGCGATCAAGCCTCTATACGCTAATCCGTCAGCGTCTGTCCTCATTTCTGGAATGATGTCAGATACATTTGATATCACTAATGGAACGAGGCAGGGATGCCCACTCTCTCCTCTAATATTTGCGCTAACAATTGAACCCTTAGCTGAAAAAAAATTAGATCAGACCCTGGGATAACTGGTATTAAAATTGGTAATGTAGAGCACAAAATCGAGCTATTCGGGGACGACATTAATCTTATTTCTTACCAATCCCGAAGAGTCGCTCAATAGAGTAAAGGAAGTGATAGACTCTTTTACCCAAGTATCAAACTATAAATTAAATATCCCCAAATGCCAAATTCTAAGTCTAACGCCCTCCGCACCACACCCTGTAAACCTTAAAGCCAAGTACCCTTCTAAGTGGGATAATGAAAATATAACATATATTGGATTCCACTTGGCCCCTCAGTAAATATAATGCTCTCATTAAATTATGAGGCTCTGATTCAAAAGATCAAAGGCGACATGCTGCGCATGAAGCAACACGAGATGTTCTGGTTAGGAAGAATAGCGTCCGTAAAAATGTTCATAATCCCCCAGATATTGTATGTATTCCGCAACCTCCCTATCAATGTCCCCATGAAAATACTCAAGAGTTACAAGCAATCATATTAAAATACATATGGCAGGAAAAACAGCACATACAGTGCCTATAAGTAGTATTCAACCCCCTGCAGATTTAGCTGGTTGACACATGCGGAATTAACTTGGCATTGTGACATTTGTACTGTAGATCAGCCTGGAAGTGGGAGATGCACTGCAGCAAAAATTTTTGTTTTAATTTTTTTTTTTTTTTTAAAAAACGTTAAAAGTTAATTCAGAGTGTCATTTATTATTCAACCCCTCAAACCACAAGAATTCTGTTTGCCCCCCTAAAGTATTAAGAAGTAGTTCAGGCACCAAGAATAATGAGCTTCACATGTGTGGATTAATGATCTCTTTTGCCAGCCTTTTCTGACTATTTAAGACCCTCCCAAACTTGTGAACAGCACTCATGCATGGTCAACATGGGAAAGACAAAGGAGCTTTCCAAGGCCATCAGAGACAAGATCGTGGAGGGTCACAAGGCTGGCAAGGGGTACAAAACCCTTTCCAAGGAGTTGGCCCTACCTGTCTCCACTGTTGGGAGCATCATCCGTAAGTGGAAGGCTTATGGAACTACTGTTAGCCTTCCACGGCCTGGACAGCCTTTGAAAGTTTCCTCCCGTGCCGAGGCCAGGCTTGTCCGAAGAGTCAAGGCTAACCCAAGGACAACAAGGAAGGAGCTCCGGGAAGATCTCATGGCAGTGGGGACATTGGTTTCAGTCAATACCATAAGTAACGTACTCCACCGCAATGGTCTCCGTTCCAGACGAGCCCGTAAGGTACCTTTACTTTCAAAGCGTCATGTCAAGGCTCGTCTACAGTTTGCTCATGATCACTTGGAGGACTCTGAGACAGACTGGTTCAAGGTTCTATGGTCTGATGAGACCAAGATCGAGATCTTTGGTGCCAACCACACACGTGACGTTTGGAGACTGGATGGCACTGCATACGACCCCAAGAATACCATCCCTACAGTCAAGCATGGTGGTGGCAGCATCATGCTGTGGGGCTGTTTCTCAGCCAAGGGGCCTGGCCATCTGGTCCGCATCCATGGGAGGATGGATAGCACGGCCTACCTGGAGATTTTGGCCAAGAACCTCCGCTCCTCCATCAAGGATCTTAAGATGGGTCGTAATTTCATCTTCCAACAAGACAACGACCCAAAGCACACAGCCAAGAAAACCAAGGCCTGGTTCAAGAGGGAAAAAGTCAAGGTGTTGGAGTGGCCTAGTCAGTCTCCTGACCTTAACCCAATTGAAAACTTGTGGAAGGAGCTCAAGATTAAAGTCCACATGAGACACCCAAAGAACCTAGATAACTTGGAGAATATCTGCATGGAGGAGTGGGCCAAGATAACTCCACAGACCTGTGCCGGCCTGATCAGGTCTTATAAAAGACGATTATTAGCTGTAATTGCAAACAAGGGTTATTCCACGAAATATTAAACATAGGGGTTGTATAATAATTAACCCACACTTTTATGTTTAAAATTTATTAAAATCAACTGAGCAACATAACTTTTTGTTTTGTAAGATTTATGCTTCTGTTAATAAATCCTACTCTCGTTTGCAGTTTGAAGGCTCTAACTTATTTGCATCTTATCAAACCAGCTAAATCTGCAGGGGGTTAAATACTACTTGTAGGCACTGTATATACACATATATTTATAGTTCATACACTTCTACATACTGTAATAGTCGCTAATTCAATTGCCGGC
Organism: Oophaga sylvatica; assembly: GCA_033576555.1. Classification (NCBI taxonomy): domain Eukaryota; kingdom Metazoa; phylum Chordata; class Amphibia; order Anura; family Dendrobatidae; genus Oophaga; species Oophaga sylvatica. The sequence goes on from JARQOD010002251.1 coordinate 67,409, forward strand.
TTTTGTGAAATCACAGAAGCCGACATGAAATGACACATGGTTTACACACAGTTAACCATGTCATTTCATGTATTTTGATATATGGTTTTAACTTACAATTACATAAGTGTATGTGTGCAAAATTTCAGACATGTAGGGGTTAATTAAAGGTGTAAATTTGTTGAAAAAAAATGCATGGGCTCCCGCTGTATTTTCTCCACCAGATAGACAAAGCAAGCGAGTGGGGGCAGATAATAGCCTAGGGAGGGTACATTTTTTTTGTGTCCCCCTGGCTACTAACATCAGCCCCCAGACACCCCAGAAAGGGCAAATCTATAATTAGATTCGCCCTTTCTGGCGCTTTGCCCGTCTATTCCCATTGCCCTGTAGCGGTGGCGAATGGGTTAATAAGGGGTTAAAGCCACCTTGCAATTGAAAGGTGACTTTAAGCCAGGTTAATAATTGAAGCTGTCAATTAGACAACTATCAATTATTAATCCTATTGAAGTAAATAAAAAAAACACACACACACTTTAAGAATAAATAATTTTAATGAAATAAATACACATTTTTTGACCATCTTTTATTTAACTCTTAATCCCTGCGAAGCCCTTGATCTCCTATAATAAAGAAAAAATAATAAAACAACATTATTCTTACCTATCCGTCGATCTGTCACGTCCCACGCTGTAATCCTTCACAAAGGGTTAACTAGCTTTTAGATGATTTAGAGAATCCTGCTTTGAGCAGGGGGTTGGACCAGATGACCCAGGAGGTCCCTTCCAACTCTACCATTCTATGATTCTATGATTCTAAGCAGCGCAAGTAATGCTGCCTGCTCAGCTGAAAGCTCCTGAATGAATGAGCTTATCTCCTGCCGACAGGAGAGGATGTGATTAATGAATGAAGCTTAATTGATTGCGTCCCACTTTCACTTTAGGTCAGGTCAGGGTGACCTGACCTGAAGTGAAAGTGGGAATAAATCAATTAAGCTTCATTCATTAATCACTTCCTCTCCTTTTGCCAGGAGAGGAACTTATTCATTCGGGGGGTAACAGCTCAGCAGGCAGCATTAGCTCCCTGCTAGCTGTAACCTGTTAACCCTTTCTGATGGATTACAGCGTGGGACCTGACTGTGCATCGGATAGGTAAGAACAATTTTGCTTTTTTATTTTATTTTTATTACAGGAAATGGTTTTAGCAGGAAAATAAAATATGGTCAAAAACTGTTTGATTATTTCATTAAACTTCTTTTTTATTAAAGTGTGTGTTTGATTTTCTTTCATACAATAGGATTAATAATTGATAGTTGTCTAATTGACAACTCTCAATTATTAACCTGGCTTAAAGTCACCTTTCAATTGCAAGGTGGCTTTAACCCCTTATTAACCCATTCGCCACCGCTACAGGGCAATGGGTATAGACGGGCAAAGTGCCAGAAAGGGCTAATCTAATTAGAGATTTGCCCTTTCTCGGGTGTCTGGGGGCAGATGTTAGTAGTCAGGGGGGCACAAAAAAAATGAACCCTCCCTAGGCTATTAAAATCTGCCCCCACTCGCTTGCTTTGTCTGTCTGGTGGAGAAAATACAGCGGGAGCCCACACATTTTTTTTCAACAAATTTACACCTTTAATTAACCCCTACATGTCTGAAATTTTGCACACATACACTTATGTAATTGTAAGTTAAAACCATATATCAAAATACATGAAATGACATGGTTAACTGTGTGTAAACAATGTATCATTTCATGTCGGCTTCTGTGATTTCACAAAAGCCGGCAATTGAATTAACGGCTATTACAGTATGTAGAAGTGTATGAACTATAATATATATATGTATTTGTTATGATCTGCTACAAGAACTAAGGAAAGATGGGAATTATGTCACTACAATAGAACTAAGCAGGATCCCTACGATGTAACGGGGAACCTGATCCTGCGACCAGACCCGCTAAAGTCCTCAGCTAGTCTGAACGAAGACCTATAGTTGCGAGGGAGGAATCCCTACAAGATCTAGGGACTGGGAGAAAAGGTGGACACCTCCTAACAGAAATTGTAGCAGGGATAATTAAACAGAAAACAAATTACTTAGAGATCCTAAGATCAAGCAAAACTGACTGAGTAAGGCACCTAAGCACCAGGCTAGCTTAAGAGTAGATGATACAATGAAGTCCAGCAAAGCCAGAAGGGCGGAGCCAGACTAAATAGGGAAAAAAGGTCATGTGACCAGCAAACTGAAACAAAACCTAACAAGAGGGTTCTAACAGTACCCTCCCTTCTAAGAGGATCCTCCGGATCCCCTAGGGCTTAGGCTTATCCGGAAACCTCTTGTGAAACGCTCTGACAAGTCTAGACGCAGAAACATCATCCGCCCTCACCCATGAGTTATCCTCAGGTCCATAACCCTTCCAAGCGACGAGGTACTGCAAACTCCCTCTATACCGTCTAGAATTTAGGATGCGGGAAATCTCATATTGCCCGTCCTCCACCACCAGGGGAACAGTGGCCGAGACGTCTCCATCTGAGACCTCAGCTTTTTTCAAGAGAGAAACATGAAACACCGGATTAATCTTCCAGGAGGTAGGAAGCTCCAACTTAACAGCAGATTGGTTAATAACCTGAAGCACCTTAAAGGGCCCTACAAACTTGGGACCCAATTTCTTAGACGGAATCCTCAAGCGCAGATTCTTAGAGGACAACCAAACCATGTCACTAATAGCAAACAAAACCTCTTGTCGTTATCTATCAAAATACACTTTTGATCTTTCGTTAGCCTCCTGAAGATTACCACGCACATCAGTCCAAACTCTCTCCAAAACACCAGAAAAATTCTCCTCTTCAGGTACAGACGATCCCAACTTGGAAAATGACCCAAAAGACGGATGTCTCCCAGTACAACAAAAAAAAAGCAAACAACCAGCAGAAGCGGATGTATGGTTGTTAAGAGCAAACTCAGCAAGTGGCAGAAACTCAGACCACCCCTCTTGATTATCAGTCACAAAACAACGCAAGAACTGCTCAACATCCTGGTTTTTCCTTTCTGTCTGGCCATTAGACTCAGGATGATATCCGGATGAAAACGACAAATGAACTCCCAACCTGTCACAAAAGGCGCGCCAAAAACGAGCCACAAACTGAGGTGCCCTATCAGAAACAATGTCAGTAGGAACACCATGTAGTCTGACAATTTCCTTGACAAAGGCCTTAGCGAGAGTCTTAGCGCAGGGCAGTTTGATGAAAGGAACCAAGTGACACATCTTGCTAAAATGATCCACGACCACCCAGATGACAGTGAAACCCTCAGAGGGGGGGAAGGTCAGTAATAAAGTCCACAGCCAAATGTGTCCAAGGTGCACTAGGGACCTCCAGAGGGCAAAGCAACCCCGCAGCAGGAGTATGAGAAGACTTAGATCTAGCACACACAGTGCATTGACGCACCCACTTAATGACTTCCTTCTGCCATCCAGGCCACCAAAAGCTGCGACCCACAAGTCTCTTGGTCTCAGAGATTCCAGGATGACCTGCCAACCGAGAGTCATGACATTCAACAAACAAATCTCTCCTCAGGGTACCAGGCACAAACAACCTCCCATGCGGCGTGTTAGATGGGGCATTCTCCTGTGCTTTAAGAATCTCATCTTCCAACACAGAGTCCAAAACAGCAATAACAACCCCCTCTTGCAAAATGTTTTCCTCCTCCTCAGTACCCACCATAGGAGAAAAGCTGCGAGACAAAGCATCAGCTTTAACATTTTTAGTACCTGGGATGTAAGTAACGGTAAAATTAAACCGCGAGAAAAACAGTGCCCACCTAGCCTGACGGGCATTCAAGCGTTTGGCAGCATCAAGGTAGATCAGATTTTTATGATCGGTGAAGACTTGAATGGGAAATTCCGCTCCCTCCAAAAAATGACGCCAGTGTTCAAATGCGAGTTTAATTGCCAACAATTCCCGATTACCGATATCATAATTTAGTTCAGACTCAGAAAATTTCTTTGAAAAAAAAAAAAGCACAGGGATGTACTCCATCCGTCTTTTCCTGAGACAACACCGTGCCGACCCCCACAGAAGAAGCATCAACCTCAACCAAAAATGGTTTAGTCACATCAGGCTGCGTAAGGATGGGAGCAGAGCTGAACTTCTCCTTTAGCAACACAAAAGCCTCAATGGCCTCAGTAGTCCACTGAACCGCATCAGCACCTTTCCTGGTGAGATCGGTCAGCGGTTTGGCAATCACAGAAAAATTTTTAATGAATTTTCTATAATTGGCGAACCCCAAAAACCTCTGTATTGATTTCACACCAATAGGTCTAGGCCAATCCTGCACAGCTTGCACTTTCACATGGTCCATCTCAAAACCTTCACTGGAGACAATGTAGCCCAAAAAACTAAGTCTCTGTACAGCGAACTCACATATTTCTAGCTTGGCAAAAAGTGAATTATTACTCAGTAACTGTAATACTTCACGCACACTCCTCCAATGAGACTCCAAATCCAGTGAATATATCAAAATGTCATCCAAATACACAACCACACTTCTGCCAATCAAAGGTCTAAGGATGTCATTAATAAGATTCTGAAAAAATGCCGGAGCACTGGAAAGCCCAAAAGGCATGACCAGATTCTCAAAATGACCCAGTGGAGTGTTAAAAGCAGTCTTCCATTCATCCCCCTCCTTCATGCGCAACAAATTGTATGCCCCTCGAAGATCAATTTTCGAGAACCACTTGGCCCCCACTAACTGGTTAAACAAATCAGGAATCAATGGCAGTGGGTAAGGATTGCGTACAGTAATCTTATTAATCTCACGAAAGTCTAGACAAAGCCGTAAACCGCCGTCTTTTTTTAATAAAAAAAAATCCAACCGCCACAGGAGATTTGGAAGGCCTAACGTGACCGGCGGCCAAGCTTGTCTGTATGTATTCCTCCAAAGCCTTTCTCTCAGGAATAGTCAAATTAAATAAACGACTTTTAGGAAGAGTCGCTCCAGGGACAAATTCAATTGCACAATCATAATCTCTATGAGGAGGCAATACCTGCGATTCCTTATCAGAAAAAACTTTCCAAAAATCCTGAATAGGTACAGGTAACTCCCCTTAACTACAGCAGCAATACGCCCGTTACAACACTTGTCATAACAATTAGGACTCCAGGACTTAATTTCATTGGTAGACCAATCCAGTACCGGATTTTGCAATTTTAACCAAGGTAACCCCAAAATCACCGGTGAGGGCAAATTATTCAAAACTACCAAATCCAAATTCTCTTGATGAACACCATTAATAGTAAGAGGAAATTCACAGATATGGTGAGTAACATTTTTCAAGGAAGAACCATCCACAGAAACCACATTTAGGCCGGAGTCACACTGGCGACAAAATCGGACGACTGCAATGCGATGAAATATCGCATTGCAGTCGGACCTATGTTAATCTATGGAGCAGCTCCCAGTATCAGATTTTTTGTGGTCCGTTTTAAACGTCCGTGTACAATCGCAGCATGCTGCGATTGTCACCGATTGTCGGTCGACAATCGCCAATGCAAGTCTATGGGAGCGATGAAAAATCGGATTACAAACGGACCACACTGTGTGACTTGCGATTAAATCGCATCAGTGTCCTTTAGAAAAGCCGGCAATTCATCCCTGCCTATACTGTAAAAGCACACTGACAGCTTTAATAAAGAATCGAATCAATACATATCCACACATAGAATCCATATATATATATATATATATATATATATATATATATATATATATGTCATTGTGACATATATATATACATATATTTATAGTTCTTACACTTCTACATACTGTTATAGCCGCTAATTCAATTGCCGGCTTCAGTGAAATCACAGAAGCCGACATGAAATGATACATTGTTTCCACACATTTAACCATGTAATTTCATGTATTTTTATATATGTTTGAAACATACAATTACATGAGTATATGTGTGCTAAATTTCAGACATGTAGGGGTTAATTAAAGGTGTAAATTCGTTGAAAAAAAATGCGTGGGCTCCCGCTGTATTTTCTCCACCAGACAGACAAAGCAAGCGAGTGGGGGCAGATAATAATAGCCTAGGGAGGGTACATTTTTTTTGTGCACCCCCTGGCTACTAACATCTGCCCCCAGACACCCCAGAAAGGGCAAATCTATAATTAGATTCGCCCTTTCTGGCACTTTGCCCGTCTATTCCCATTGCCCTGTAGCGGTGGCGAATGGGTTAATCTCACCTTAATGTCACCTTAGTATTGAAAGGTGACCTTAAGGTAGGTTAATAATTGAGAGCTGTCAATTAGACAACTATCAATTATTAATCCTATTGTAGTAAATTAAAAAAACACAGACACATTAATTAAAACATTTTTTAATGAAATAAAAACACCTTTTTTTGACCATATTTTATTTTACACTTAATCCGTGCGAAGCCATTGATCTCCTAAAATAAATAAAAAAAAATAAAACATTATTCTTACCTATTCCGCCGATCTGTCATGTCCCACGCTGTAATCCTTCACAAAGGGTTAACTAGCTTTGAGCCAAGCTATGCAAGTAATCCTGCATGCTCAGCTCAAAGCTCATGAATGAATAAGTTCCTCTCCTGGCGACAGGAGAGGATGTGTTTCATGAATGAAGCTTAATTGATTGTGTCCACTTTCCCTTTAGGTCAGGTCACTAAAGTTAAATTGCCAATAAATCAATTAAGCTCCATTCATGAATCTATTCCTCTACTTTCGCTGGGAGAGGAACTTATTCATTCAGGGGAATACAGGTCTGAGACAGCATTATTAGCTCTCTGCGACCTGTAACCTGTTAACCCTTTCTGATGGATTACACCGTGGGACCTGACTGTACATCGGATTGGTAAGTATAATTTTGCTTTTTTATTTTATTTTTATTACAGGAAATGGTTTTAGCAGGAAAATAAAATATGGTCAAAAACTGTGTGATTATTTAATTAAACTTATTTTTTATTAAACTGTGTGTGTTTGATTTTTCTTTCATACAATAGGATTAATAATTGATAGTTGTCTAATTGACAGCTATCAATTATTAACCTGCCTTAAGGTCACCTTTCAATACTAAGGTGACAATAACGCCAGATTATTAACCCATTCGCCACCGCTACAGGGCAATGGGAATAGACGGGCAAAGTGCAAGAAAGGGCGAATCTAATTATAGATTTGCCCTTTCTGGGGTGTCTGGGGGCAGATGTTAGTAGCCAGGGGGGGCACAAAAAAATGTACCCTCCCTAGGCTATTATTATCTGCCCCCACTCGCTTGCTTTGTCTGTCTGGTGGAGAAAATACAGCGGGAGCCCACGCATTTTTTTTCAACGAATTTACACCTTTAATTAACCCCTACATGTCTGAAATTTAGCACACATATACTCATGTAATTGTATGTTTCAAACATATATAAAAATACATGAAATTACATGGTTAAATGTGTGGAAACAATGTATCATTTCATGTCGGCTTCTGTGATTTCACTGAAGCCGGCAATTGAATTAGCGGCTATAACAGTATGTAGAAGTGTAAGAATTATAAATATATGTATATATATATATATATATGTCACAATGACATATATATATATATATATATATATATATATATATATTATATATATATATATATGTCACAATGACATATATATATATATATATATGTCACAATGACATATATATATATATATATATATATGTCACAATGACATATATATATATATATATATATATATATATATATATATATATATATATATATATATATATATATAATATATATATATATATATATATATATGTGCTCTATGTGTATATATCTATTCTTTCTTTTGGCATTTAAATACTATTCTTTTGGATCCATTATATGTCAGTTTTGAAAGCCTGCGAGAAAATCTCGCAAGTCGGATGAAAATCGGATGTTACAAGGTACACACACATGCGATTAAATCGCATCTTTGAAGGAAAATCGGATGCCAGAAGGATGTGTGATGTTTTTATTTTGATCCGATTGTCGACCGTCTAAAACGGACCGATTTTTTGTGGTTGTGTGTGACTCCAGCCTAATAGGGGAAAACAGAAGTTTGGGTTTTAATTTTAGTTTTTCAAAAAATTTCCCATCAATCACATTGAGAGTTGAACCACAATCCACAAATACCCGAAACTCCATTAATTCCTCCTCAACAGCAGTGGTAGCAGAAAGAAAGACACCTTTATTGTTTAAACAAGCTATACGGGCGAAACTGACCTCAATTTTTTTTCTCTTTATTCATTCGAAGCGCACAGTTCTTAATAAAATGCTTAGATTTGCCACAATAGAAACACAAACCTTCAGCAAATCTGCGGTCTTTTTCCCGAGAGTGAGGTGCCATTGCTCCAATTTCCATCGGCTCTCCAATGTCAGTACAGTCCCTCTCCAGACTTGGAGCTGACAAGGCAGATTTACTCTCATTAACCCTTGCACGCAGTCTCCTATCCACCCGTATGGCTAATTGCATAGCCTCTTGCAAGTTACCAGGTATAGGATAAGCAATCAGCAAATCTTTAACCCTTTCACTTAACCCTGCAAGAAATAAACTTTTCAAAGCTGAATCGTTCCACCCCACCTGAATGGACCACCTTTGGAAGTGAGTACAATATTTTTCCACATTACCTGATCCCTGTCTCAAACGTCTCAATTCTGTCTCAGCTGATGAAACACGATCAGGATCGTCATACAATAACCCCAAGCAGAAAAAAAAACTATCCACTGATCTAAAGCATGGATCACTAGGTTGCAGAGAAAAGGCCCAGTCCTGAGGTTCTTTGCGCAAAAGTGACATTATGAACCCTATGCGCTGTGATTCATCACCAGAGGATCTGGTTCTCAAACGGAAATACAACAAGCAAGCATTTTTAAAAGAAAAAAAAATCTTGTTGTTCACCAAAAAATAAATCAGGCAAACGTACCTTTGGCTCCACGAAATGTGCTCCAGAACAACTACTCACGTGTTGCTGGACCTCAGCCACCTCCAGAGAGTCCCTGCAGGCGTTGAGCCAAATCCTGAACCGACATCATGATGGAAACAGAAAATCTTTCCTTAGAGATTTTTTTTTTTTTTTTTTCTTGGCTGGACTTACTGTTATGATCTGCTACAAGCACTAAGGAAAGATGGGAATTCTGTCCCTACAATAGAACTAAGCTGGATCCCTACGATGTAACAGGGAACCTGATCCTGCGACCAGACCCGCTAAAGTCCTCAGCTAGTCTGAACGAAGACCTATAGTTGTGAGGGAGGAATCCCTACAAGATCTAGGGACTGGGAGAAAAGGTGGACACCTCCTAACAGAAATTGTAGCAGGGATAATTAAACAGAAAACAAATTACTTAGAGATCCTAAGATCAAGCAAAGCTGACTGAGTAAGGCACCTAAGCACCCGGCTAGCTTAAGAGTAGATAATACAATGAAGTCCAGAAAAGCCAGAAAGGCGGAGCCAGACTAAATAGGGAAAAAAGGTCATGTGACCAGCAAACTGAAAACAAAACCTAACAAGAGGGTTCTAACAGTATGTGTCACAATGACATGTATATATATATATAGATATGTATTCTATGTGTATGTATCTAGTGTTTTGTGAGCTGTCAGTGTGATTTTACAGTAGCCGGGGATGAATTGCCGGCTTTTCAAAGGAGACTGATGCGTATAAATGGGACAGCACTCGCATGGTGCGAGTGCTGTGCGATGATTTCTCGCACCCATTGACTTGCATTGGCGATTATCATGCCAAAAATCGCATCAAATCGCAGCATGCTGCGATTTTTTTCTCACACCAATTTCGGCTGAAAAAAAAAAAAATTGCAAATGAGATGTCACCTATTGAATAACATTGGTCAGATTTGAATCCGATTTTTTTTCGGCTGAATATCATCCGTTTTCGGCGCAAGTGAGTATGAGCCCTAAGGGTGTCTTTCTTTCTGCCTCTACTGCTGCTCAGGAAGAATTAATGGAATTTCGGGTATTTGTTGATTGTGGTTCTACTCTGAATGTGATTGATGGGGGATTCTTGGATAAACTTAAATTAAAACCCAAACCTTTGTCATCCCCTATTGACGTGGTTTCTGTTGATGGCTCTCCCTTGAAGAATGTTACTCACAAAGTCTGTGAATTTCCCCTCACTATTAATGGTGTTCACCAAGAGAATTTGGATTTGGTAGTATTGAATAATTTGCCTTCTCCGGTGATTTTGGGGTTACCCTGGTTAAAATTGCACAATCCGGTACTGGATTGGTCTACCAATGAAATTAAGTCCTGGAGCCCTAATTGTTATGACAAGTGCTGTAACGGGCGTATTGCTGCTGTGGATAAAGGGGAACTACCTGTACCTATTCAGGATTTTTGGAAAGTTTTTTCTGAGAAAGAATCGCAGATTTTACCTCCCCATAGAGACTATGATTGTACTATTGAATTTGTCCCTGGAGCGACTCTTCCTAAAAGTCGTTTATTTAATCTTACTATTCCTGAGAGAAAGGCTTTGGAGGAATACATACAGACAAGCTTGGCCGCCGGTCACATTAGGCCTTCCAAATCTCCTGTGGCTGTTGGATTTTTTTTTTGTTAAAAAAAGGACGGCGGTTTACGGCCTTGTCTAGACTTTCGTGAGAATAATAAGATTACTGTACGCAATCCTTACCCACTGCCATTGATTCCTGATTTGTTTAACCAGTTAGCGGGGGCCAAGTGGTTCTCTAAAATTGATCTTCAGGGGGCATACAATTTGTTGCGCATGAAGGAGGGTGACGAATGGAAGACTGCTTTTAACACTCCTGTGGGTCATTTGAGAATCTGGTTATGCCTTTTGGCCTTACCAATGCTCCTGCATTTTTTCAGAATCTTATTAATGACATCCTTAGACCTTTGATCGGCAAAAATGTGGTTGTGTATTTGGATGACATTTTGATTTATTCGCCGGATCTGGAGTCTCATTGGCGGAGCGTTCGTGAGGTATTACAGTTATTGAGTGACAATTCGCTTTTTGCTAAGCTGGAGAAATGTGAGTTCGCTGTACAGAGAATTCGTTTTTTGGGCTACATTGTCTCCAGCGAAGGTTTTGAGATGGACCCGGTGAAAGTTCAAGCTGTGCAGGAATGGCCTAGGCCTATTGGTTTAAAATCATTACCCAGGTTTTTGGGTTTCGCCAATTATTATAGAAAATTCATTAAAAATTTTTCTATTATTGTCAAACCACTGACCGATCTCACCAGGAAAGGTGCTAATGCGGTTCAGTGGACTACTGAGGCCATTGAAGCTTTTGTTTCTAAAGGAGAGGTTCAGCTCTGCTCCCATTCTTATGCAGCCTGATGTGACTAAACCGTTTTTGGTTGAGGTCGATGCTTCTTCTGTGGGGGTCGGCGCGGTGTTGTCTCAGGAAAACAGGGATGGAGTACATCCCTGTGCCTTTTTTAAAAAAAAAATTCTGAGACTGAACTGAATTACGATATTGGTAATTGGGAAATGTTGGCCATTAAACTCGCATTTGAACACTGGCGTCATCTCTTGGAAGGTGCTGAATTTCCCGTTCAGGTTTTCACTGATCATAAAAATCGGATCTATCTTGATGCTGCCAAACGCTTGAATGCCCGTCAGGCTAGGTGGGCAATGTTTTTCTCGCGGTTTAATTTTTCCGTTACTTACATCCCAGGTACTAAGAATGTTAAAGCCGATGCTTTGTCTCGCAGCTTTTCTCCCATGGTCAGTGCTGAGGAGGAGGAGAACATTTTACAAGAAGAGGTTGTGATTGCCGCTTTGGACTCTGTGTTGGAAGATGAGATTCTTAAAGCACAGGAGAATGCCCCATCTAACACTCCCCATGGGAGGTTGTTTGTGCCTGGGACCTTTAGGAGAGATTTGTTTGTGGAGTGTCATGACTCTCGGTTGGCAGGTCATCCTGGAATCTCTGAGACCAAGAGACTTGTGGGTCGCAGTTTTTGGTGGCCTGGATGGCAGAAGGAAGTCATTAAGTGGGTGCGTCAGTGCACTGTGTGTGCTAGATCTAAAGGGCCCGTCTCACATAGCGATATCGCTACCGAGATCGCTGCTGAGTCACTAGTTTTGTGACGCAGCAGCGATCTCCCCAGCGATATCGCTGTGTGTGACATTCAGCGACGATCAGCCCCCCTGCTGGGTATCGCTGATCGTCGCTGAAATGTCAGGACATTTTTTTGATCGCTGGTCTCCCGCTGACAGGCACGCATCGCTGCGTGTGACAGGCGGGAGACCAGCGATCCGCTGGTAACCAAGGTACACAGCGGGTTTCCAGGCGCGGGTGTCATGTGTGCATTGCCACGAAGATCGTCGCGGTTGTACATTTTGACTTCTCACAGCGGAGTTGCTGTTTCTTTGTGTTTGGCAGCTAGGGAGTTAATTCTGTCTGTGCTCGGTGCTGGGACTGGGTGCAGTTTCTCCCGGCTGCAATTGATTATTTGTTGATTGGTTTCCTTTAAATAATAATAATAATCTTTATTTTTATATAGCGCTAACAGATTCCGCAGCGCTTTACAGTTTGCACACATTATCGTCGCTGTCCCCGATGGGGCTCACAATCTAGATTCCCTATCAGTATGTCTTTGGAGTGTGGGAGGAAACCGGAGTACCCGGAGGAAACCCACGCAAACACGGGGAGAACATACAAACTCCTTGCAGATGTTGTCCTAGGTGGGATTCGAACCCAGGACTCCAGCGCTGCAAGGCTGCAGTGCTATCCACTGAGCCACCGTGCTCAGACCTGGTTGTCTGCTTTGGGAGTTGCCAGTGAAATCCTTCATGCAGACCACAGATAGGAATGAATCTGTATAGACTTAAGTTGAGAGCTCCTTAGCTGTTTTAAGCTCAACTTGCTTAGAGTTTATTTCCCAGACCATTTATGTTCCTTCGGTGTTTGAGTGTGTATGCAAGTGAGTGCTATCCTGTCTGTCTTATATGTCTAATCTGTGTATGTAGCTGAGATCAGCCCATATCCCTTTGGTGGTAATCAGGATCCTTCTTAGGACTGATTACAGGGTTCAGGGTCTGACAGGAGACAGGGTTAGCCTGGAGACTTGGACCTCTGAACCATTATCAGTACCTCCAAGGTAAGGGATTAGTTAGGACCCCAGTGTAGGGTCAGGTTAGACCCCGGTCCTCCTCTTTCCTGTTACAGCTCATCAAGTCCTCAAGATTAACCCTGAGTTCAACTGATATCGTCTCTGCACATCTAGTCCTCAAGATTAACCTAAATTCTGCTGATATTGTGTCAGGTAAATCTATTTTATACTTACATTCTGATGTTGCTAAACTATATGTTGTATAGAGTGTTGTTCCTGTATAAATAGTTTACTGACATTGTATTCATATCATTAGACAGCGTGACATTCCCGGCTGCAATTGATTATTTGTTGATTGGTTTCCTTTAAATTCCTGGTTGTCTGCTTTGGGAGTGGCCAGTGAAAATGTCACGCTGTCTAATGATATGAATACAATGTCAGTAAACTATTTATACAGG
>JARQOD010002252.1:0-80883 GCA_033576555.1 Oophaga sylvatica
CATCCACGTTGACTCATCAAACGCACGCAAAACGTGGCAGATGTCCTTCATAGAGTCCTTCGTCAGTCCTTACACTGGCTGCCCATCCATTATAGGATCCAATTCAAAGTACTTGTTCTCACCCACAAAGCTCTCCACAGTGCAGCACCCCCCTACATCTCCTCCATCATTTCTATCTATCGGCCTAACCGACTGCTGCGCTCTGCAACGACCTTGGACTAACCTCTGCACTAATCCGTACCTCCCACTCCCGACTCAAGACTTCTCCGCGCTGCGCCAATCCTCTGAAATGCTGTACCCAAGAAATTAGGACTATCCGCAATTTGCATGGTTTCAGGCGCTCCCTCAAACACATTTGTTCAGAGCGGCCTATCACTTCACTAATCAAAGTCTTCTATGTGGTGTGTGTGTGTGTGTGTGTGTGTGTGTGTGGTGTGTGTGTGTGTGTAGCCCATTCACTATCTCCATCCATCCATCCCTCACTCCCTCAAAATGGCTGGACCATCATTGTAAATCACCATTGTATATAAACACCTGTACTTTGTAGCTCCCCTCCTCATTGTAGATTGTAAGCTCTCACGAGCAGGACCGGCTTATGTTGTTTTAATTATTGTATTGTTAACGTTGTTACTTTTGACTTTTGTTCTGAAACTGTTAAACTGTAAAGCGCTGTGGAATCTGTTGCCGCTATATAAATAAAGATTATTATTATTATTATTATAGAGGCCCACTCAGTAGTGGTGAAGTGTGAACGGCGCAAATTGCGAGTTGATTGCGCCTGATGCAGCTGATACTCCATTACTGCTGGCTGCTGCTCACACAACCGCTCCAACATATGTAACGTGGAATTCCACCTGGTGGGTACGTCACATATGATGCGATGTTCAGGAAGGCGAAATCTGCGTTGCAGAGCTGCAATGCGCGATCTGACCATGCTGGAACGTCGCAAGTGAGCGCACTGTAGGCGGACCTTGTGCAGCAGTGAATCAATATCCGTATAGTCCCTCAAAAAATCTGCACGACCAAGTTGAGCACATGTGCCAGACATGGTATGTGAGTGAGGTTGACAAGGCCAGAGCTGCCACAGATTTCGGCCATTGTCACACACTACCAAGCCTAGCTGGAGATTCGCTGTCAAAAACCACACGTCGCTCTCTGCTTATGGCATTCCAGAGCTCCTGCGCTGTGTGGCTTCGATTCCCATGGAAATTAATTTCAGGACGGCTGTTGACGTTTGCCACGGCAGTGCTATATCGGTCGCAACAGCTAAGCGTTGTGTGGTGCATGTGTGGGGTGCAGCATCACAGAAAGCAAAGCATCATAGAAGACAAGCATTGAGTAAACGGCAGTTATTCATGGCAGTTAATCAGGGCTGGAATAAGGTAGTCACACTTTGCTATATTTTTAATCCTGAACAAAACATTTTCATAAATATTATGTTTATCAAATACCCTTATTATTATTATTACAAACTCATGCATGTTTTGCAATATATTTTAAATTATTATTTTAGGATATTTGTTTCTTGTTTTTTGTTATGTTTTTAATTATGTACATTAACTGTATCCTCCTGTGTTCCCTTGCCTTCCACAAACACCGCCCCATCCCCCCTTCATCACGACTCATACACATGAGCCCCTCCATACTTCCCTCTCCCATGTACAGTTCCCATGCACTCATCACCTTCCTGAGAAACCTCAGCCCATCTAGCCGAAACACATCACTGAAAAAAACCAACTTACAACACCAACAACTACCTGCTCTTTATCTTCCTACTCCTATTGATTTCAGGGGACATCTCCCCCAACCCTGGTCCACCATCCCCCAACCTCAATCCCTACCCTACCTCATATCGAAACCATAATAATCTTATTAATATTAATTGCACTCCCTCATCTCCTTCGTTTAACTGTGCCCTCTGGAATCCACGGTCTGCATGCAACAAGCTAACCTTCCTGCACAACTACTTTCTGAACAACTCTCTTCATCTGTTGGCCCTGACTGAAACCTGGATTCAGGATTCTGACACGGTTTCCCCTCCTGCCATTTCCTATGATGACTTATAGTTCTCACATTCCCAGAGACCCTCAAACAGACATGGTGGTGGAGTCGGCATACTCCTGTCCCCACAATGCACTTTCCAGGTCATCCCCCCAATTCCATCACTCTCATTCCCTTCTTTTGAGGTCCACACCATCATGCTCTTTCGTCCCTCTCCCTCAGAGTAGCGGTCATATATCGGACCCCAGGCCCAAAGTAATTCTATGTGTAAGTGTGTGTGTGTAGCCCATTCACTATCTCCATCCATCCCTCACTCCCTCAAAATGGCTGGACCATCATTGCAAATAGACCATTGTATATAAAACACCTGTACTTTGTAGCTCCCCCACCTCATTGTAAATTGTAAGCTCTCAAGAGCAGGGGCGGCTTCTATTGCTTTAATTATTTTATTGTTAATGTTGTTACTTATTACTTGTGTTCTGAAACTGTTAAACTGTTAAAGCGCAGCGGAATCTGTTTGCGCTATATAAATAAAGATTATTATTATTATTAAGCGTTCACTGGTCCATGTGGAGGTAGACCGTGACGGCTCCTGCAGCAATGTTTCTGAGGAACTGGAGTAGGAGGAGGAGTCAATGTGTACAGACTTGATTCCTGCAATCCTTGGAGTTGGCTGAACACGTACAGCGCCACTCGCAAGATCTGTACCCGGCTACACAACATTGACCCAATGGGCAGTGAGGGAAAGGTATCGTCCCTGGCCATGGGTACTGGTCCACGCAGCGGTGGTCAGGTGGACATTGCTACTGACGAATGTTTAGTAGCGCATGTTTAATTTTTCACGCAACATGCTTTTGCAGACCAGGGACGGCTTGCCTGCTGAAATAAAATCGGCTTGGCACATTGTATTGTGGGACTGCCAATGCCATTAAGTTACGGAAACTGTCAGTCTCCACCAGCCTGAATGACAGCATTTCAAGGGACAGGAGTTTTGCTATGCCAGCATTCAGAGCCTGTGCTCGTGGATGGTTTGCCGAGTATGGCCGTCTTTTCTCCCATGCCTGTGGTACCGATGGCTGTTTTGTGGCCTGGGTGTGTGAGGATGACAGGGAACTTGCTGCTGTGGGTGGAATAACACTTTGTCTCTGGACAACATTGACCAAGGTTCTTCCATGGCGATCCTGTGAGAAAGCCGAACCAGCTGTGTGTCAGCTGGAGGAAGAGGCTCCGACACGACCTGAAGATGTAGGTGCTGCTGTAGGTTGGCCTACATCTCCAGTGTGTCTTTGTAACTCAACTACGTGCTTTGTACCCACATGTTTGCACATATTTCCCACCTCTTCCGACAAGCCTACAACCTGCAATGATCATCAGTCTACTGAACCACACACGATCAGCTCTTCCCTCTCCTAGTGTATCCTCAACCACCCCTGTAGATTGTGAGCCCTCGCGGGCTGGGTCCTCTCTCCTTCTGTACTTGTGTGTGCCTTGTATTGCTCATGTTTACTGTAATTGTGTATATTTGCCCCTCTTCACATGTAAAGCGCCATGGAATAAATGGCGCTATTAAAATCTATAATAATAATAATAATATTACTGGTATTGACGTTACTGACACTTTTACCTGTTTTTACTCTTAGATTACACAGCTTGCATTTCACATAGCAAATATCATCTGCAAGTGTGTCAAAAAAGGACCACGCAGTGCAAGTCCTGGGAGTGCCCGTTTTGACTTTTGGAAGAGAACTGCTCCGAACAGGTTCCAAACTGGAGGCTACAGTCAACCGAGTCTGCAGCCTAACTCTCCCTCCTGTTTGTACCGTTGGGGCAATCTCTTCCTCAGAGCTGCTCCCACCACCTTCCTGTTCCTCACGCCATGTTGGGACTTGGACCTCATCATCTCCACTACCCTCTTCCAAAACCTGCTGCTGTTGGGTGGTCTGGCCAGCACCATGCTCAACAGAAACTGGCACCTGAGTCTCATCATCATCAGATGCGTTCTGCGGTGTGCTGAGCATCAGCACTGGCTCACCCGCCTCTTCAGATTCTGAGAGACACAGCTGTTGCGCATCACTGCATACTCCCTCTTCTTCACATTCCAGAATGCTGCTTGGCTGGGCCCCTGTTTGCAAGCCAACAGATTCTGAGAACAGAAGCAGAGACTCAGCTGGATCCTGTACAGAACTGTCTGACTGCCTGGGCAATTTGGCAGGCGGTGAAGAGACAGATGGTTGCTCAACAGTGCTGTGTTCCTGAGAGGAGGTGGAAGCAATTGAAGTCGATGCATTGGCTGCCATCCAAGCAACAACGGCTTCAGTTTGTTCTTCCCGCAGCAGGGGGGTACGCCGACCTCCTACTAAAGTGCACATAAAGGAACGTTCGGAAGTGCTGTTAGCACAGTCAACACTTGCTCCTGTGTTACTGGGGTTCAGTAATGTCAGCTGTTCCCCTGCTGTGTGTACGCCAAAAAGTCATGCTGCCTCCACCCTGTCCTCCTCTCATCCCTGGGCTCCAACACCGCCAGTTGTTGCTCGGAAGTAATTGGCACGGGTACTGACTCCTGCCCAGCCTGGTTACAGCACGACAGCTGTTTACTGGCAGTGTCAACGTTAATTAGCCTCCAATAAGTTGTCCTGTCGTGTTGCATTCGGGTTAGCCGACTCTATGGTGCCTGCAGTTTAGGTGATTCCTATGTGTGCTGTGGGATATCTAAATAAAGTCTGTTTCCGTTGTGACAATAGGACAAGCACCCACTGTAGGACTGTGTGATTCGGTAACTGCGGACAGCTAGCGGCCTGTCAACTTACATTTTCATGGGTGCCTTATGGTACCCGTCCAGGTTCCAGTACCATCAGCTGGTTCTCCGCAGTGCCTTTGGCCTCGGTGCCTCCATGTCGGTATCCGAGTTCCAGCAACGTCTGCTGGTCCTTGGTAGTGCTTTTGAGCACAGGTACCTCCTGCTTAGTAACCGTGTCCCAGTAACGTCAGCTCGTCCTCGGTTGTGCCATTGGCTCTTTTCCTTCTGCTGCCCCTCCGGGTTCCAGCACAGTCAGCTGGTCCTCGTTACTTGCATTGGCTCTTGTACCTTCTGCTACCCGTCCGTGTTCCAGTACCGTCAACTGGTTCTCCGCAGTGCCTTTGGCCTCGGTGCCTCCAGTTCGGTATCCGAGTTCCAGCAACGTCTGCTGGTCCTTGGTAGTGCTTTTGAGCACAGGTACCTCCTGCTTAGTAACCGTGTCCCAGTAACGTCAGCTGGTCCTCGGTTGTGCCATTGGCTCTTTTCCTTCTGCTGCCCCTCCGGGTTCCAGCACAGTCAGCTGGTCCTCGTTACTTCCATTGTCTCTTGTACCATCTGATACCCGTCCGGGTTCCAGTAACATCAGCTGGTTCTCGGAAGTTAGACAACCGTAAAGACCACCCCGAAGAAGATGACAACCCCAAGGACGATGAGCATCAAGCCAACCAGCCTGAACACCATCACAAAGAGGAAATAAAAGATTACCCAGAAGAAGATCACCAACAGGACAAAGAAGGTTAAGACAAACTACAAGATACAGAACAAGAGACAGAAGAACAATAAGCAGAAGATCAAAAAGCAGAAGAACATGAAAAATAAGACCAAAATGAAGAGCAAAATATATGCTGTAAATTATAAGCAGAAGAAGACTAAGCAGTGTATGGGGGTGAGTCCGTTCCTCCTCGTGGTGCCCCTGGAAAATGCCTGCTGCTGCAGGCTAAACTGAACACTGACAAATACTGTTGTAATTTAAATCTTTTGTGACAGCAAGAACGGAAGGAAGAAATATTCATACTTTTACAGATTACAAGTACAGGAATCTCTGTCACAAATAAGAATATGATGAAGAAGATGAAGAGGAAGAAGATGAAGAAGTAGAATATGAAGAAGAATAATAGTTTAATAAGAACAATATGAGTAATGTTAACAAAAAGATGAATAACAAGAAGTTTAAGAAGAAGATAAAGAATGTGAAGATGAAGAATAATTAGATGACAAAGATGATGCTGCTGAAGATTATGAAGGTGAAAGTGTGGCAAAAGTTAAAAAGGTCAAGAGCATGGAAGTTGTGAAACATACATATTTGCCAAAATAGAAAAAAGGTTAACAACATTGTCAATTTCTTCGTCAATCCGAACGTCTTTAAAAAAAAAATTATTAACGCTATTCCATTGGATTGGGTTAAACATCTATGCCTTTAATGTCTCTTCAACCTCCCCCCAATACATTCTACATTACTCTTTGTTGTTTTCCTTCATGTACAATTATCCAACAAGCCAAGAATGTTTTTTTTTTAAGTCCGATATTTTGTTCCCATAGACTTACATTGGATTTCCGGTATCGGTATCGCCAATATTTTGTGTGTATCGGCGATACCATTCCGATCCGATATTTTTGGATATCGGAAAGTATCGCTCAACTCTAGAAACCACTATGTCAAACGACTGGCCATAACTTTTATCGGGGTTGTTCAAAGTTGAAATTGTTGGGTTTTTCCTGCTCCACTAATCATTCCTAACAAGATTCAAACAGGTTGAGTGCGCATCTGTCTTACTTCAGGAGAAAATTGAAAACATGTTATAACTGAATCAGGCCCAATGGCAACAATGAATGTGAAACCACTATGTCAAACGACTGGCCTTAACTTTTGTCAGGGTTGTTCAAAGTTGAAATTTTTGGGTTATTCCTGCTCCTCTAATCATCCCTTACAAGAATCAAAGAGGTTGAATACGGATCTGTCTTACTTTAGGAGAAAGTTTAAAACATGTTATAACTGAATCATTCCCAATGGCAGCAATGAATGTGAAACCACTATGTCAATCGACTGGCCATAACTTTTGTCGGGGTTGTTCGAAGTTGAAATTTTTGGGTTATTCCTGCTCCTCTAATCATCCCTTACAAGAATCAAAGAGGTTGAATATGGACCTGTCTTAATTTAGGAGAAAATTGAAACCATGTTATAACTGAATTAGGCCCGCTGGCAGCAATGAATGTGAAACCACTATGTCAAACGACTGGCCATAAGTTTTGTCGGGGTTGTTCAAAGTTGAAATTGTTGGGTTTTTCCTTCTCCTCTAATAATCCCTAACAAGATTCAAAGCGGTTGAGTGCGCATCTGTCTTACTTCAGGAGAAAATTGAAAACATGTTATAACTGAACCAGGCCCAATGGCAGCAATGAATGTGAAACCACTATGTCAAACGACTGGCCATAACTTTTGTCAGGGTTGATCAAAGTTGAAATTTTTGGGTTATTCCTGCTCCTTTAATCATCCCTAACAAGATACAAAGAGGTTGAGTGTGCATCTGTCTTACTTCAGGAGAAAAATGAAAACATGTTATAACTGAACAAGGCCCAATGGCAGCAATGAATGTGAAACCACTATGTCAAACGACAGGCCATAATGTTATGATTTGGCAGCTGAGGAGAGCAAGCAAAAACGGCAATACACCAGAGAGGTTGGAATCTACTGGATTGCAGTACCCTGACTAACCACCACAACTAAAGGCAGCCGTGGAGCGTATCTACGTTGGTCCTAGACGCCTTGTCACAGCCTGAGAGGTTAACTACACCTAAAGATAGAAAGAGGAAAGCTATCTGCCCGGAGCAGATCCCCAAAGAACATACGAATACCCCAAACATGTAATGGCGGTTAGACAAGAGGTAATACAGACACAGACAGAAAATAGTATGAGCAAACGTTGGGGTCCAATCTTCCTAGACAGAAAAGGATAGGAAGGACACTTACTGCAATCCCTAAAAACCCTAAAAAGTACCAACTCTACTAATTGCAAAAACACCTGAGATCACACGACCTCTACCACCTAAATTAGTTTTTTGGTGTCACAAAACTAAGCCGCAGCCTGTTGTGAATGGGTTTGAGATGAGTTCTGAGCAGAGACTCCCTCTGGTGGTTACAAGCG
The DNA here is from genome assembly GCA_033576555.1 of Oophaga sylvatica. Classification (NCBI taxonomy): domain Eukaryota; kingdom Metazoa; phylum Chordata; class Amphibia; order Anura; family Dendrobatidae; genus Oophaga; species Oophaga sylvatica. Next base: position 7,942 of record JARQOD010002252.1, read on the forward strand.
GTACTGGTCTGTTCAGTGAAGATTGTGAGGACTGGGAATCAGGTGTTACTGACTGGTCTTATATAAGGGAGTCACCTTCCCATCAGGGTTGCCGGTGATCAATTGTTCTGGTCTGAATCCTTCATTCCTGTTTCCCTTGTAGCCTGCTGTGTCGTGTCTGCATCTCCTGCTAACAGATAAGACATTTTCTTCTTTTTGTTTTTGTGCTATATTTTTGCATTTTGTCCTGCACTTCTGTGGGGGCCTTCTGGGTCCCCTCCGGGGGCTTTTGCCCTCTCAGTTTAGTTCAGCCACTGATGTTTGTACTTTTGCTTTTTCCAGTTTTTTCAGTGGCTGCTGTTTTGATTTTGTTACACCAGAGAACTAATTTAGGTGGTAGAGGTCGTGTGATCTCAGGTGATTTTGAAATTAGTAGAGTTGGTGCTTTTCAGGGTTTTCTGGGATTGCAGTAAGTACCCTTCCTATCCTTTTCTATTTAGTTAGTTTGGGCCCCAGCGTTTGCTCATACTATTTTCTTTCTGTGTCAGTATTTCTTCTTGTCTAACCGCCATTACTTGTTTGGGGGCTTTCTATTATCTTTGGGGTTCTGCTCCGGGGCAGATAGCTTTCCTATTTCTATCTTTAGGTGTAGTTAGTTTCTCAGGCTGTGACGAGGCGTCTAGGACCAACGTAGGAACGCTCCACGGCTGCCTCTAGTTGTGGTGGTTAGTCAGGGTACTGCAATCTCATAGATTCCAACTGCTCTGGTGTATTGCCTTTTTACCTGCACTCCTCAGCTACCGAAACATAACAGTATCACCGGTCGAAAAATTGAAAATTGTATGGTACTCACAGAAGGAAAAAAATATTGTGAAAGAAAAAGGTTGTCAGAGTTATCAGAGATATTTTTCTGTTTGTTGCATTTTTTTTCCCTCTGTATCTCTGGGTGCTGGGGAGGATCTTTTCTCTCAATGGAGTTTGCACGGTTGTCTGGCCGTGTGGATCAGCTTGCCACTGAGGTTCAGAGTATTGCTGCATATCTTGCTAGGTTGCCTGTTGTGGAACCTAGGATCCCCATGCCAGATTTGTTTTTGGGGGATCGAGCTAAGTTTCAGAATTTCAAAAATAATTGTAAATTATTTTTTGCCTTAAAATCTAAGTCCTCAGGGAACGCAGCGCAGCAGGTTCAAATTATCATCTCTCTCCTGTGCGGCGATCCTCAGGATTGGGCTTTTTCCCTGACACCTGGGGATCCTGTTTTGAGTGATGTTGATGCATTTTTTCAGGCTTTGGGGTTATTGTACGATGAGCCTAATGTCACTGATCAAGCTGAAAAAGCCTTGTTGGCATTAAATCAGGGGCCTTATGACGCTGAGATATACTGTCAGAGATTCCGTATTTGGGCAGTCCTGACCAAATAGAATGACAACGCTTTGGCGGCCCTTTTCCGGAAGGGTCTGTCAGATAATGTAAAGGATGTTATGGTGGGATTCCCTGTCCCCTCTGGTCTCAATGATTCTATGTCATTAGCGATTCAAATTGACAGACGTTTGCGTGAGCGGAGAAGTATGCGTGGAATGGTGTTGCCTTGTGAACCAGCTTCTGAACCCATGCAGTGTGATAGAGTGGTGTCTGGGGCACAGCGTCATGAGTTTCGAAAGCGCAATGGGTTATGTTTCTACTGTAGTGATGCCTCTCATGCTATTTCAGTCTGCCCTAAGCGGGGAAGACGTTTTGCACGCTCAGTTGTCTTGGGTAGTGTTCAGACTAAGTTTTTATTAACTGTCACTCTGATATGCTCTCTGTCCTCATTTTCTGCTCAGGCTTTCGTTGATTCTGGAGCAGCTATTAACCTGATGGATTATGATTTTGCTAAACGTTGTGGGTTTCCCTTGATACCCCTACAGAAGTCTATTCCCCTACTGGGGATCGATTCTACCCCTTTGGCTGAGAATAAACCCCAGTTTTCTACTCAGGTGATAATGAGGGTTGAACCTGATCACCAGGAGTGCTGCAAATTTTTGGTTCTGTATAATCTGCATGACATTATCGTGCTGGGTTTCCCTTGGTTACAGTCTCATAATCCTGTTTTGGATTGGAAATCTGTGTCTGTAACCAGTTGGGGCTGCCAATGTGTTAATACCAACACTCCTGTTTTTTCTGCCTCCCCCCAGGCTCAGGATGTTCCTGACTTTTTGATTGATTTTTCTGATGTGTTTAGCGAAAGTAAATCTGCATCCTTGCCTCCCCATAGGAGCTATGACTGCGCTATTGAATTAGTGCCGGGTAGTAAATTCCCTAAAGGTCGCCTTTTTAACTTGTCTGTACCTGAACATGACGCTATGCGGTCTTATATCAAGGAATCATTGGAGAAGGGTCATATCAGACCATCCTCTTCACCCTTAGGTGCCGGTTTTTTCTTTGTGGCCAAAAAAGATGGTTCATTAAGGCCGTGTATTGATTATCGTCTCTTGAACAATATTACTGTGAAATATCAATACCCGTTACCCTTGATTTCTGACCTGTTTTCCAGGGTGAAAAACGCTACTTGGTTTACCAAGCTTGACCTCAGGGGGGCGTATAACCTTATTCGCATTAAGCACGGGGATGAATGGAAGACGGCATTCAATACCCCTGAAGGGCATTTTGAGTACCTAGTGATGCCCTTTGGGCTCCCTAATGCTCCTTCCGTCTTCCAGTCCTTCATGAATGACATTTTCAGGGATTTTGTGGACAAATTTCTGATTGTTTATTTGGATGATATCTTGATTTTTTCTAATGACTGGGACTCTCATGTGAAACATGTTCGAACTGTGTTCCAGATTTTGAGAGAGAATGCTCTGTATGTGAAGGGATCAAAGTGTCTTTTTGGCGTACAGAGGATCTCATTTCTGGGATTCATTTTTTCCCATCTGTTATTGAAATGGACCCGGTCAAGGTTCAGGCCATCTGTGATTGGGTCCAACCTACTTCATTAAAGGCTCTTCAGAGATTTTTGGGTTTTGCCAATTTTTATCGTAAATTTATTGGTAATTTCTCGGTTATTGTTAAACCATTAACTGATTTGACCAGAAAGGGTTCTGATGTGGTGAATTGGCCTCCTGAGGCAGTCTCTGCGTTTCAGGAACTTAAGCAGAGATTCACTTCTGCTCCTGTTCTACGGCAGCCTGATGTTTCTCTGCCATTTCAGGTGGAGGTTGATGCCTCTGAAATTGGGGCAGGTGCCGTTTTGTCCCAAAAGATCCAGAGACCTCTAAAAGTAACCCTTGTGCCTTTTTCTCTCGAAAATTTTCTCCTACTGAACGTAATTATGACGTGGGTAATCGGGAGTTATTGGCCATGAAGTGGGCTTTTGAAGAGTAGAGACATTGGCTGGAGGGAGCCAAACATCAGGTGGTGGTCCTTACGGACCATAAGAATCTGGTCTATCTGGAATCTGCCAAGCGACTCAATCCTAGACAGGCCAGGTGGGCCTTGTTTTTCACACGTTTTAATTTTGTGGTTTCCTTTCTTCCTGGCACTAAGAATGTTAAGGCGGATGCCCTCTCGAGGAGTTTCCTTGCGGACTCTCCTGAGTTATCTGATCCTTCTGTTATTTTGAAAGAGGGTGTAGTTCTTTCCGCCATCTCGCCCAATTTGAGACTTGCTCTGGAGGGGTGTCAGGAGGATAGGCCCGAGTGCTGCCCTGTTGGAAAATTGTTTGTCCCGGACCAGTGGAAAAAGAGTGTGATGTCTGAGATTCATTGTTCCGCATTGGCTGGGCATCCCGGAATTTTTGGTACCAGAGACTTGGTTAGTCGGTCCTTTTGGTGGCCTACCTTGTCTCGTGATGTCAGGGAATTTGTGCAGTCCTGCGGGACTTGCTCTCGCTCCAAGCCTTGCTCTCGCTCTAGTGGTTTGTTGATGCCATTGCATGTGCCCAAGAGACCATTGACCCATATCTCTATGGATTTCATTTCCGACCTTCCTGTTTCTCAGAGAATGACCACCATCTGGGTAATTTGTGATAGGTTTTCCAAAATGATACATCTTGTGCCATTACCTAAGTTGCCTTCCTCCTCTGAATTGGTGCCGTTGTTCCTTCAGCACGTGGTTCGTTTACACGGCATTCCTGAGAACATTGTGTCTGACAGAGGAGTCCAGTTTGTTTCCAGATTTTGGAGGACTTTTTGTTCTAAACTGGGTGTTCAATTGTCTTTCTCCTCGGCATTTCATCCTCAGACCAATGGTCAAACTGAGAGAACAAACCAGACATTGGAGACTTATCTTAGATGCTTTGTGTCTGCTGATCAGGATGACTGGGTCTCTTTTTTGCCTTTGGCTGAGTTTGCTCTTAATAATAGGGCTAGCTCTGCCACTTTGATGTCTCCGTTTTTCTGTAATTCTGGGTTTCACCCTCGATTTTCTTCAGGACAGACGGAGGCTTCTGTCTATCCAGGTGTTGACTCTGTTGTGGAGCGTATGCAACAGATTTGGGACCAGGTAGTGGAGAGGTTGTCCCTCTCTCAGGAGAAGGCCCAGCGGTTTGCTAACCGGCATAGGACTGATGGTCCTCGGTTTAAAGTGGGGGACTTGGTCTGGTTGTCCTCAAAGAATATTCCTATGAGAGTAGCATCTCCTAAATTTAAGCCTAGGTTCATTGGACCTTATAAGATCATTGAGATTCTTAATCCTGTTTCTTTTCGTTTGCTTCTTCCAGGGACATTTAAGATCCATAACGTGTTCCACAAGTCCTTGTTGAAGAGGTTTGTTGAGCCAGTGGTTCCTGCTGCTGTGCCTCCTGACCCTGTTTTGGTTGAGGGCAATCTGGAGTATATGGTTGAGAAAATATTAGATTCTCGTTTTTCTAGACAGAAACTCCAGTATTTGGTTAAGTGGAGAGGTTATGGTCAGGAAGACAATTCTTTGGTGTTTGCTTCGGACATCCATGCTAGGAGACTCATCCGTGCATATCATAGAACTCATCCTGACCGACCTGGTTGCTCAAATGAGGGTTCGGTGACCCCTCCTCAAGGGGGGGGTACTGTTGTGAATGGGTTTGAGATGAGTTCTGAGCAGAGACTCCCTCTGGTGGTTACAAGCGGTACTGGTCTGTTCAGTGAAGATTGTGAGGACTGGGAATCAGGTGTTACTGACTGGTCTTATATAAGGGAGTCACCTTCCCATCAGGGTTGCCGGTGATCAATTGTTCTGGTCTGAATCCTTCATTCCTGTTTCCCTTGTAGCCTGCTGTGTCGTGTCTGCATCTCCTGCTAACAGATAAGACATTTTCTTCTTTTTGTTTTTGTGCTATATTTTTGCATTTTGTCCTGCACTTCTGTGGGGGCCTTCTGGGTCCCCTCCGGGGGCTTTTGCCCTCTCAGTTTAGTTCAGCCACTGATGTTTGTACTTTTGCTTTTTCCAGTTTTTTCAGTGGCTGCTGTTTTGATTTTGTTACACCAGAGAACTAATTTAGGTGGTAGAGGTCGTGTGATCTCAGGTGATTTTGAAATTAGTAGAGTTGGTGCTTTTCAGGGTTTTCTGGGATTGCAGTAAGTACCCTTCCTATCCTTTTCTATTTAGTTAGTTTGGGCCCCAGCGTTTGCTCATACTATTTTCTTTCTGTGTCAGTATTTCTTCTTGTCTAACCGCCATTACTTGTTTGGGGGCTTTCTATTATCTTTGGGGTTCTGCTCCGGGGCAGATAGCTTTCCTATTTCTATCTTTAGGTGTAGTTAGTTTCTCAGGCTGTGACGAGGCGTCTAGGACCAACGTAGGAACGCTCCACGGCTGCCTCTAGTTGTGGTGGTTAGTCAGGGTACTGCAATCTCATAGATTCCAACTGCTCTGGTGTATTGCCTTTTTACCTGCACTCCTCAGCTACCGAAACATAACAGCAGCCACTGAAAAAACTGGAAAAGGCAAAAGAACAAACAACAGTGGCTCAGACAAACTGAGAGGAGCACAAGCCCCCGGAGGGGACCTGGCTGACCTCCACAAAAGTGCAGGAAACAATGCAAAAAGCAAGCACAAAAATAAAAACAGAAAATTTCTTATTTGAGAGCAGGAGATGCAGGCAAGACTCAGCAAGCTTCCAAGTGAACCAGGAATCACAGTTGAGACAAGAACAATTGATCACCGGCAACCCTGATGGGGAGGGAACCTCCTTATATAAGACCAGTCTGTAACTCCTGATTGCCAATCTTCACAATCTTCATTGAATGGTTCAGTACTGTTTGTAACCACCAGAGGGAGCTTCTGCTCAGAATTCATTTCTAACACATTCACAACAGTACCCCCCCCTTGAGGAGGGGTAATCGAACCCTCATTTGGGCAACCAGGTCGGTCAGGATGAGCTCTGTGATACGCACGGATCAGTCTCCTAGCATGGATGTCCGAAGCAAACACCCAAGAATTGTCCTCCTGACCATAACCTCTGCACTTAACCAAATACTGGAGTTTCTGTCTAGATAAACGAGAATCCAATATTTTCTCAACCACATACTCCAGATTGCCCTCAACCAAAACAGGGTCAGGAGGCGCAGCCATAGGAACCACTGGCTCGACAAACCTCTTCAATAAGGACTTGTGGAACACGTTATGGATCTTAAATGTCCCTGGAAGAAGTAAACGAAAGGAAACAGGATTAAGAATCTCCATGATCTTATAAGGTCCAATGAACCTAGGCTTAACCCCTTCATGACCCAGCCTATTTTGACCTTAAAGACCATTTTTGCAATTCTGACCAGTGTCCCTTTATGAGGTAATAACTCAGGAACGCGTCAACGGATCCTAGCGATTCTGAAATTGTTTTTTCGTCACATATTGGGCTTCATGTTAGTGGTAAATTAAGGTCGATAATTTTTGCGTTTATTTGTGAAAAAAATGGAAATTTGGCAAAAATTTTGAAAATTTTGTAATTTTCAAATTTTTAATTTTTATTCTGTTAAACCAGAGAGTTATGTGGCACAAAATAGTTAATAAATAACATTTCCCACATGTCTACTTTACATCAGCACAATTTTGGGAACAACATTTTTTTTTGTTAGGAAGTTATAAGGGTTAAAAGTTGACCAGCGATTTCTCCTTTTTACATCAAAATTTACAAAACCATTTTTTTTAGGGACCACCTCACATTTGAAGTCACTTTGAGGGGTCTATATGGCAGAAAATACCCAAAAGTGACACCTTTATAAAAACTGCACCCCTCAAGCTACTCAAAACTACATTCAAGAAGATTATTAACCCTTCAGGTGCTTCACAGGAACTAAAGCAACGTGGAAGGAAAAAATGGACATTTTAATTTTTCCAACAAAAATTTTCTTTTAGCATCAATTTTTTCATTTTTACATGGGCATCAGGATAAAATGGATCCTAAAATTTGTTGGGCAACTTCTCCTGAGTACACAGATACCTCATATGTGGTCATAAACCACTGTTTGGGCGCACGGCAGGGCTCAGAAGGGAAGGAGCGCCGTTTGACTTTTTGAATAGAAAATATGCTGGAATATTTAGCGGTTGCCATGTCGCATTTGGAGAGTCCCTGTGTGCCTAAACATTGGAGCTCCCCCACAAGTGACCCCATTTTGGAAACTAGACCCCCTAAGGAACTTATCTAGATGCATAGTGAGCACTTTGAACCCCCAGTTGCTTCACAAATTGATCCGTAAAAAAAAGAAAGTACTTTTTTTTCACAAAAATTTTCTTTTAGCCTCAGTTTTTTTCATTTTCACATGGGCAACAGTATAAATTGGATCCTAAAATTTGTTGGGCAATTTCTCCTGAGTACACAGACACCTCATATGTGGTCATAAACCACTGTTTGGGCGCACGGCAGGGCTCAGAAGGGAAGGAGCGCCATTTGACTTTTTGAATGGAAAATATGCTGGAATATTTAGCGGTTGCCATGTCGCATTTGGAGAGCCCCTGTGTGCCTAAACATTGGATCTCCCCCACAAGTGACCCCATTTTGGAAACTAGACCCCCTAAGGAACTTATCTAGATGCATAGTGAGCACTTTGAACCCCCAGGTGCTTCACAAATTGATCCGTAAAAAAAGAAAGTACTTTTTTTTCACAAAAATTTTCTTTTAGCCTCAGTTTTTTTCATTTTCACATGGGCAACAGTATAAATTGGATCCTAAAATTTGTTGGGCAATTTCTCCTGAGTACACAGATACCTCATATGTGGTCATAAACCACTGTTTGGGCGCACGGCAGGGCTCAGAAGGGAAGGAGCGCCATTTGACTTTTTGAATGGAAAATATGCTGGAATATTTAGCGATTGCCATGTCGCATTTGGAGAGTCCCTGTGTGCCTAAACATTGGAGCTCCCCCACAAGTGACCCCATTTTGGAAACTATACGCCCTAAGGAACTTATCTAGATGCATAGTGAGAACTTTGAACCCCCAGGTGCTTCACAGAAGTTTATAACGCAGAGCCGTGAAAATAAAAAATCATTTTTTTTCTGAAAAAATTATTTTTTAGCCCACTATTTTTTATTTTCACAATGGTTACAGGAGAAATTGGACCCCAAAAGTTGTTGTCCAGTTTGTCCTGAGTACGCTAGTACCCCATATGTGGGGGGGAACCACTGTTTGGGCACACGTCAGGGCTCGGAAGGGATGTGGTGACGCTTTGAAATGCCGACTTGATGGAATGGTCTGCGGGCATCTTGTTACGTTTGCAGAGCCCCTGATGTGCCTAAACAGTAGAAACTCCCCACAAGTGACCCCATTTAGGAAACTAGACCCCGCAAAGAACTTATCTAGATGTGTGGTGAGCACTTTGAACCCCCAAGGGCTACACAGAAGTTTATAACGCCCGGGCATGAAAAAAAAAAATCATATTTTTTCCACAATCAGGATCTTTTAGTCCCCAATTTTTTTATTTTCCCAAGGGTAACATGAGAAATTAGACCCCAAAAGTTGTTGTCCAATTTGTCCTGAGTATGCTGATATCCCATATGTGGGAGAAAACTACTGTATGGGCACACGTCGGGGCTCGGATGGGAAGTAGTGACGTTTTGAAATGCCCACTTGATGGAATGGTCTTCGGGCGTCATGTTACGTTTGCAGAGTCCCTGATGTGCCTAAACAGTAGAAACTCCCCACAAGTGACCCCATTTTGGAAACTAGATCCCCCAAGGAACTCCTATAGATGTGTGATAAGCACTTTGAATCTCCAAGTCCTTCACAGAAGTTTATAACGCAGAGCCGTGAAAATATAAAATCATTTTTTTTCCACAAAAATAATTTTTAGTCCCCAATTTTTTTTCCCAATGTTAACAGGAGAAATTAGAACCCCCAAAGTTGTTGTGCAAATTTTCCCGAGTACGCTGATACCTCATATGTGGGGATAAACCACTGTTTGGGCATACGTCGGGGCTTGGAATAAAGGGAGCACTGTTTGAGTTTTTGAACGCAAAATTTGCAGGAATCAATGGTGGCGCCATGTCGCGTATGGAGACCCCTGATGTGCCTAAATAGTGGAAACCCCTCAATTCTAACTCCAACACTAACCCCAACACACCCCTAACCCCAACCCTAACCCCTACACACACCTAACCCTAATACAAACCCTAATCATAACCCTAACCCCAACACACCCCTAACCCTAATCCCAACTCTAACCATAAACCTAACTACAAGCCTAACCCTAATTCCAACCCTAACCCTAATTCCAACCCTAACTCAAATTCCAACCCTAACCGTAATTCTAACCTTAACCCTAATGCTAACCCTAACCCTAGTTCTAACCCTAAGGCTGGGTTCATATTGCGTTTTACCAGCCCGTTCAACACGTAGCGTTGACCGGCTGGTAACGGTATAGCATAACGCGATCGCGTTATGCTATACCCGCTAGCACAGATGAATCAGCAGATAATCAGCCGCGGATCCGCAGCAAAATCAGTCGCGGATCAGCAACAAAATCCGCCGCGGATCAGCAGCAAAATCCGCCGCGGATCAGCGGCGAAATCCCCGCGGATCAGCAGCGAATCCGCAGTGGCTCAGCAGCGAAATCCGCCGCGGATCAGCAGCGAAATCAGCCGCGGATCAGCAGCGAAATCAGCCGCGGATCAGCAGCGAAATCAGCCGCGGATCAGCAGCAAAATCCGCCGTGAATCAGCAGCGAAATCCGCCGCGGATCCGCAGCGAATCAGCAGCAAAATCAGTCGCGGATCAGCAGCAAAATCCGCCGCGGATCAGCAGCGAAATCCGCCGCGGATCCGCAGCGAAATCCGCCGCGGATCCGCAGCGAAATCAGTCGCGGATCCGCAGCGAAATCAGTCGCGGATCCGCAGCGAAATCAGTCGCGGATCCGCAGCGAAATCAGTAGCGGATCCGCAGCGAAATCCGCCGGGATCAGCAGGGAAATACGCCGCGGATCAGCAGCGAAATCCGCCGCGGATCAGCAGCGAAATCCGCCGCGGATCCGCCGCGAATCAGCAGCAAAATCAGTTGCGGATCAGCAGCGAAATCTGCTGCGGATCAGCAGCGAAATCAGCCGTGGATCCGCAGCAAAATCAGCCGCGGATCCGCAGCGAAATCCGCCGCGGATCCGCAGCGAAATCCGCCGCAGATCAGCAGCGAAATCAGATGCGGATCCGCAGCGGATCAGCAGCGAATCCGCCGCGGATCAGCAGCGAAATCCGCCGCGGATCAGCAGCGAAATCCGCGCGGATCAGCAGCGAATCCGCCGCGGATCAGCAGCGAAATCCGCCGCGGATCAGCAGCGAAATCCGCCGCGGATCAGCAGCGATATCCGCCGCGGATCCTCAGCGAAATCCGCAGCGTAATCCGCCGTGGATCAGCAGCGAAATCAGCCGCGAAATCCGCCGCGGATCCGCCGCGGATCAGCCACGATATCCGCCGCGGATCCGCAGCAAAATCAGCTGAGATCACACGACCTCTACCACCTAAATTAGTTCTTTGGTGTCACAAAACTAAGCCGCAGCCACTGAAAAAACTGGAAAAGGCAAATGAACAAATAACAGTGGCTCAGATAAACTGAAAGGAGCACAAGCCCCTGGAGGGGACCTGGCTGACCTCCACAGAAGTGCAGGGAACAATGCAAAAAGCAAGCACAAAAACAAAAGAAGAAAATATCTTATCTGATAGCAGAAGATGCAGGCAAGACTCAGCAAGCTTCCAAGTGAACCAGGAACCAAGGTTGAGACAAGAACAATTGATCACCGGCAACCATGATGGGAGGGAACCTCCCTTATATAAGACCAGTCTGTAACTCCTGATTGCCAATCCTCATTGAATGGTTCAGTACTGTTTGTAACCACCGGAGGGAGCTTCTGCTCAGAATTCATTTCTACCACACTCACAACACCTAACAAGATACAAAGAGGTTGAGTGCGCATCTGTCTTACTTCAGGAGAAAAATGAAAACAAGTTGTAACTGAACCAGGCCCAATGGCAGCAATGAATGTGAAACCACTATGTCAAATGACTGGCCATAACTTTTGTCAGGGTTGTTAAAAGTTGAAATTTTTGGGTTATTCCTGCTCCTCTAATCATCCCTAACAAGAATCAAAGAGGTTGAGAGCGGCTCTGTCTGACTTCAGGAGAAAAATGAAACATGTTATAACAGAATCAGGCCCAATGGCAGCAATGAATGTGAAACCACTATGTCAAACGACTGGCCATGACTTTTGTCGGGGTTGTTCAAAGTTGAAATTTTTGGGTTTTACCTGCTCCTCTAATCATCCCTAACAAGATTCAAAGAGGTTGAGTGCGCATCTGTCTCACTTCAGGAGAAAATTGAAAACATGTTATAACTGAATCAGGCCCAATGGCAGCAATGAATGTGAAACCACTATGTCAAACGACAGGCCATAACTCTTGTCGGGGTTGTTCCAAGTTGAATTTTTTGGGTTATTCCTGCTCCTCTAATCATCCCTAACAAGAATCAAAGAGGTTGAATGCGGATCTTTCTTACTTTAGGAGAAATTTGAAAACATGTTATAACTGAATTAGGCCCATTGGCAGCAATGAATGTGAAATCACTATGTCAAACGACTGGCCATAACTTTTGTCGGGGTTGTTCAAAGTTGAAATTGTTGGGTTTTTCCTTCTCCTCTAATAATCCCTAACAAGATGCAAAGAGATTGAGTGCTCATCTGTCTTACTTCAGGAGAAAATTGAAAACATGTAATAACTGAACCAGGCCCAATGGCAGCAATGAATGTGAAACCACTTTGTCAAACGACTGGCCATTACTTTTGTCAGGGTTGTTCAAAGTTGAAATTTTTGGGTTATTCCTGCTCCTCTAATCATCCCTAACAAGAATCAAAGAGGTTGAGAGGGAATCTTTCTGACTTAAGGAGAAAAATGAAACATAACAGAATCAGGCCCAATGGCAGCAATGAATGTGAAACCACTATGTCAAACGACTGGCCATAACTTTTTTCGAGGTTGTTCAAAGTTGAAATTCTTGTGTTTTTCCTGCTCCTCTAATCATCCTTAACAAGATTCAAATCGGTTGAGAGCGCATCTGTCTTACTTCAGGAGAAAATTGAAAACATGTTATAACTGAATCAGGCCCAATGGCAGCAATGAATGTGAAACCACTATGTCAAACGACTGGCCATAACTTTTGTCGGGGTTGTTTCAAGTTGAATTTTTGGGTTATTTCTGCTCCTCTAATTATCCCTAACAAAAATCAAAGAGGTTGAATGCGGATCTTTCTTACTTTAGGAGAAATTTGAAAACATGTTATAACTGAATTAGGCCCATTGGCAGCAATGAATGTGAAACCACTATGTCAAACGACTGGCCATAACTTTTGTCGGGGTTGTTCAAAGTTGAAATTGTTGGGTTTTTCCTTCTCCTCTAATAATCCCTAACAAGATTCAAAGAAGTTGAGTGCACATCTGTCTTACTTCAGGAGAAAATTGAAAACATGTTATAACTGAACCAGGCCCAATGGCAGCAATGAATGTGAAACCACTATGTCAAACGACTGGACATAACTTTTGTCAGGGTTGTTCAAAGTTGAAATTTTTGGGTTATTCCTGCTCCTCTAATCATCCCTAACAAGAATCAAAGAGGTTGAGAGCGGATCTGTCTGACTTCAGGAGAAAAATGAAGCATGTTATAACAGAAGTTGGCCCAAAGGCAACAATGAATGTGAAACCACTATGTCAAACGACTGGCCATAACTTTTGTCGGGTTGTTCAAAGTTGAAATTTTTGGGTTTTTCCTGCTCCTCTAATCATCCCTAACAAGATTCAAAGCGGTTGAGTGCGCATCTGTCTTACTTCAGGAGAAAATTGAAAACATGTTATAAGTGAATCAGGCCCAATGGCAGCAATGAATGTGAAACCACTTTGTCAAACGACTGTCCATAAATTTTGTCGGGGGTGTTCAAAGTTGAAATTCTTGGGTTTTTCCTGCTCCTCTAATCATCCCTAACAAGATTCAAAGAGGTTGAGTGCGCATCTGTCTTACTTCAGGAGAAAAAGGAAAACATGTTATAACTGAACTAGGCCCAAAGGCAGCAATGAATGTGAAACCACTATGTCAAACGACTGGCCATAACTTTTGTCAGGATTGTTCAAAGTTGAAATTTTTGGGTTATTCCTGCTCCTCTAATCATCCCTAACAAGAATCAAAGAGGTTGAGAGCGGATGTGTCTGACTTCAGGAGAAAAATGAAACATGTTATAACAGAATCTGGCCCAATGGCAGCAATGAATGTGAAACCACTATGTCAACTGACTGGCCATAACTTTTGTTAGGGTTGTTCAAAGTTGAAATTTTTGGGTTATTCCTGCTCCTCTAATCATCCCTAACAAGATTCAAAGAGGTTGAGTGCGCATCTGTCTTACTTCAGGAGAAAATTTAAAACATGTTATAACTGAATCAGGCCCAATGGCAGCAATGAATGTGAAACCACTATGTCAAACGACTGGCCATAACTTTTGTCGAGGTTGTTCAAAGTTGAAATTGTTGGGTTTTTCCTTCTCCTCTAATAATCCCTAACAAGATACAAAGAGATTGAGTGCGCATCTGTCTTACTTCAGGAGAAAACTGAAAACATGTTATAACTGAAGCAGGCCCAATGGCAGCAAGGAATGTGAAAACACTATGTCAAACGACTGGCCATAACTTTTGTCAGGGTTGTTGAAAGTTCAAATTTTTGGGTTATTCCTGCTCCTCTAATCATCCCTAACAAGAATCAAAGAGGTTGAGAGCGGATCTGTCTGACTTCAGGAGAAAAATGAAACATGTTATAACAGAATCTGGCCCAATGGCAGCAATGAATGTGAAACCACTATGTCAAACGACTGGCCATAACTTTTGTCGAGGTTGTTCAAAGTTGAAATTTTTTTGTTTTTACTGATCCTCTAATCATCCCTAACAGGAATCAAAGAGGTTGAATGCGGATCTGTCTTACTTTAGGAGAAAATTGAAAACATGTTATAACTGAATTAGGCCAATTGGCAGCAATGAATGTGAAACCACTATGTCAAACGACTGGCCATAACTTTTGTCGGGGTTGTTCAAAGTTGAAATTGTTGGGTTTTTCCTTCTCCTCCATTCATCCCTAACAAGATTCAAAGAGGTTGAGTGAGAATCTGTCTTACTTCAGGAGAAAAATGAAAACATGTTATAACTGAACCAGGCCCTATGGCAGCAATGAATGGGAAACCACTATGTCAAACGACTGGCCATAACTTTTGTCAGGGTTGTTCACAGTTGAAATTTTTGGGTTATTCCTGCTCCTTTAATAATCTCTATCAAGAATCAAAGAGGTTGAGAGCGGATCTGTCTGACTTAAGGAGAAAAATGAAACATAACAGAATCAGGCCCAATGGCAGCAATGAATGTGAAACCACTATGTCAAACGACTGGCCATAACTTTTGTCAGGGTTGTTCAAAGTTGAAATTCTTGGGTTTTTCCTGCTCCTCTAATCATCCCTAACAAGATTCAAAGCGGTTGAGAGCGCATCTGTCTTCAGGAGAAAATTGAAAACATGTTATAACTGAATCAGGCCCAATGGCAGCAATAAATGTGAAACCACTATGTCAAACGACTGGCCATAACTTTTGTCGGGGTTGTTCAAAGTTGAAATTGTTGGGTTTTTCCTTCTCCTCTAATAATCACTAACAAGATTCAAAGAAGTTGAGTGCACATCTGTCTTACTTCAGGAGAAAATTGAAAACATGTTATAACTGAACCAGGCCCAATGGCAGCAATGAATGTGAAACCACTATGTCAAACGACTGGACATAACTTTTGTCAGGGTTGTTCAAAGTTGAAATTTTTGGGTTATTCCTGCTCCTCTAATCATCCCTAACAAGAATCAAAGAGGTTGAGAGCGGATCTGTCTGACTTCAGGAGAAAAATGAAGCATGTTATAACAGAAGTTGGCCCAAAGGCAACAATGAATGTGAAACCACTATGTCAAACGACTGGCCATAACTTTTGTCGGGGTTGTTCAAAGTTGAAATTTTTGGGTTTTTCCTGCTCCTCTAATCATCCCTAACAAGATTCAAAGCGGTTGAGTGCGCATCTGTCTTACTTCAGGAGAAAATTGAAAACATGTTATAAGTGAATCAGGCCCAATGGCAGCAATGAATGTGAAACCACTTTGTCAAACGACTGTCCATAAATTTTGTCGGGGGTGTTCAAAGTTGAAATTCTTGGGTTTTTCCTGCTCCTCTAATCATTCCTAACAAGATTCAAAGAGGTTGAGTGCGCATCTGTCTTACTTCAGGAGAAAAAGGAAAACATGTTATAACTGAACTAGGCCCAAAGGCAGCAATGAATGTGAAACCACTATGTCAAACGACTGGCCATAACTTTTGTCAGGATTGTTCAAAGTTGAAATTTTTGGGTTATTCCTGCTCCTCTAATCATCCTAACAAGAATCAAAGAGGTTGAGAGCGGATGTGTCTGACTTCAGGAGAAAAATGAAACATGTTATAACAGAATCTGGCCCAATGGCAGCAATGAATGTGAAACCACTATGTCAACTGACTGGCCATAACTTTTGTTAGGGTTGTTCAAAGTTGAAATTTTTGGGTTATTCCTGCTCCTCTAATCATCCCTAACAAGATTCAAAGAGGTTGAGTGCGCATCTGTCTTACTTCAGGAGAAAATTAAAACATGTTATAACTGAATCAGGCCCAATGGCAGCAATGAATGTGAAACCACTATGTCAAACGACTGGCCATAACTTTTGTCGAGGTTGTTCAAAGTTGAAATTGTTGGGTTTTTCCTTCTCCTCTAATAATCCCTAACAAGATACAAAGAGATTGAGTGCGCATCTGTCTTACTTCAGGAGAAAACTGAAAACATGTTATAACTGAAGCAGGCCCAATGGCAGCAAGGAATGTGAGAACACTATGTCAAACGACTGGCCATAACTTTTGTCAGGGTTGTTGAAAGTTCAAATTTTTGGGTTATTCCTGCTCCTCTAATCATCCCTAACAAGAATCAAAGAGGTTGAGAGCAGATCTGTCTGACTTCAGGAGAAAAATGAAACATGTTATAACAGAATCTGGCCCAATGGCAGCAATGAATGTGAAACCACTATGTCAAACGACTGGCCATAACTTTTGTCGAGGTTGTTCAAAGTTGAAATTTTTTTGTTTTTACTGATCCTCTAATCATCCCTAACAGGAATCAAAGAGGTTGAATGCGGATCTGTCTTACTTTAGGAGAAAATTGAAAACATGTTATAACTGAATTAGGCCAATTGGCAGCAATGAATGTGAAACCACTATGTCAAACGACTGGCCATAACTTTTGTCGGGGTTGTTCAAAGTTGAAATTGTTGGGTTTTTCCTTCTCCTCCATTCATCCCTAACAAGATTCAAAGAGGTTGAGTGAGAATCTGTCTTACTTCAGGAGAAAAATGAAAACATGTTATAACTGAACCAGGCCCTATGGCAGCAATGAATGGGAAACCACTATGTCAAACGACTGGCCATAACTTTTGTCAGGGTTGTTCACAGTTGAAATTTTTGGGTTATTCCTGCTCCTTTAATAATCTCTATCAAGAATCAAAGAGGTTGAGAGCGGATCTGTCTGACTTAAGGAGAAAAATGAAACATAACAGAATCAGGCCCAATGGCAGCAATGAATGTGAAACCACTATGTCAAACGACTGGCCATAACTTTTGTCAGGGTTGTTCAAAGTTGAAATTCTTGGGTTTTTCCTGCTCCTCTAATCATCCCTAACAAGATTCAAAGCGGTTGAGAGCGCATCTGTCTTCAGGAGAAAATTGAAAACATGTTATAACTGAATCAGGCCCAATGGCAGCAATAAATGTGAAACCACTATGTCAAACGACTGGCCATAACTTTTGTCGGGGTTGTTCCAAGTTGAATTTTTTGGGTTATTCCTGCTCCTCTAATCATCCCTAACAAGATCAAAGAGGTTGATGCGATCTTCTTACTTAGGAGAAAATTGAAAACATGTTATAACTGAATTAGGCCCATTGGCAGCAATGAATGTGGAAAACCACTATGTCAAACGACTGGCCATAACTTTTGTCGGGGTTGTTCAAAGTTGAAATTGTTGGGTTTTTCCTCTCCTCTAATAATCCCTAACAAGAATTCAAAGAGGTTGAGGCGAATTTGTCTTACTTAGGAGAAAATTGAAAACATGTTATAACTGAACAGGCCCAATGGCAGCAATGAATGTGAACCACTATGTCAAACGACTGGCCATAACTTTTGTCAGGGTTGTTCAAAGTTGAAATTTTTGGGTTTTTCCTGCTCCTCTAATCATCCTAACAAGATTTAAAGCGGTTGAGGCCATCTGTCTTACTTCAGGAGAAAATGAAAACATGTTATAAGTGAATCAGGCCCAATGGCAGCAATGAATGTGAAACCACTATGTCAAACGACTGGCCATAACTTTTGTCGGGGTTGTTCAAAGTTGAAATTCTTGGGTTTCTCCTGCTCCTCCAATCATCCCTAACAAGATTCAAAGAGGTTGAGTGCGCATCTGTCTTACTTCAGGAGAAAAAGGAAAACATGTTATAACTGAACCAGGCCCAATGGCAGCAATGAATGTGAAACCACTATGTCAAACGACTGGCCATAACTTTTGTCAGGGTTGTTCAAAGTTGAAATTTTTGGGTTATTCCTGCTCCTTAATCATCCCTAACAAGAATCAAAGAGGTTGAGAGCGGATTGTCTGACTTCAGGAGAAAAATGAAACATGTTATAACAGAATCAGGCCCAATGCAGCAATGAATGGAGAAACCACTATGTCAACGACTGGACCATAACTTTTTGTCAGGGTTGTTCAAAGTTGAAATTTTTGGGTTTTTCCTGCTCCTCTAATCATCCCTTACAAGAATCAAAGAGGTTGATGCGGATCTGTCTTACTTAGGAGAAAATTGAAAACATGTTATAACTGAATAGCCCATGGCAGCAATGAATGTGAAACCACTTGTCAAACGACTGGCCATAACTTTTGTCGGGGTTGTTCAAAGTTGAAATTTTGGGTTTTTCCTGCTCCTTTAATATCCTAACAAGATCAAAGAGGTTGAGGCGACCTGTCTACTTAAAGGAGAAAATGAAAACAGTATACGAATCAGGCCCAATGGCAGAATGAATGGGAAACCACTATGTCAAACGACTGGCCATAACTTTTGTCGGGGTTGTTCAAAGTTGAAATTTTTGGGTTTTTCCTGCTCCTCTAATCATCCCTAACAAGATTCAAAGAGGTTGAGTGCGCATCTGTCTTACTTCAGGAGAAAATTGAAACATGTTATAACTGAATCAGGCCCAATGGCAGCAATGAATGTGACACCACTTTGTCAAACGACTGGCCATAACTTTTGTCGGGGTTGTTCAAAGTTGAAATTTTTGGGTTTTTCCTTCTCCTCTAATCATCTCTAACAAGATTCAAAGAGGTTGAGTGCGCATCTGTCTTACTTCAGGAGAAAACTGAAAACATGTTATAACTGAATCAGGCCCAAAGGCAGCAATGAATGTGAAACCACTATGTCAAACGACTGGCCATAACTTTTGTCGGGGTTGTTCAAAGTTGAAATTTTTGGGTTTTTCCTGCTCCTCTAATCATCACTAACAAGAATCAAAGAGGTTGAGTCCGCATCTGTCTTACTTCAGGAGAAAATTGAAAACATGTTATAACTGTGTCAGGCCCAATGGCAGCAATGAATGTGAAGAATGTGAAGCCACTATATCAAACGACAGGCCATAACTTGTGTCGGGGTTGTTCAAAGTTGAAATGTTTGGGTTATTCCTGCTCCTCTAATCATCCCTAACAAGAATCAAAGGGGTTGACAGCGGATCTGTCTGATTCCAGGAGAAAATTGAAAACATGTTATAACTGAATCAGGCCAAAGGCAGCAATGAATGTGAAACCACTATGTCAAACGACTGGCCATAACTTTTGTCGGGGTTGTTCAAAGTTGAAATTTTTGGGTTTTTCCTGCTCCTCTAATCGTCCCTAACAAGATACAAAGAGGTTGATTCCGCATGTGTCTTACTTCAGGAGAAAATTGAAACATGTTATAACTGAATCAGGCCCAATGGCAGCAATGTATGTGAAGAATGTGAAGCCACTATATCAAACGACAGGCCATAACTTGTGTCGGGGTTGTTCAAAGTTGAAATTTTTGGGTTATTCCTGCTCCTCTAATCATCCCTAACAAGAATCAAAGAGGTTGAGTGCGGATCTGACTTACTTAAGGAGAAAATTGAAAACATGTTATAACTGAATCAGGCCCAATGGCAGCAATGAATGTGAAGCCACTATATCAAACGACAGGCCATAACTTGTGTCGGGGTTGTTCAATGTTGAAATTTTTGAGTTATTCCTGCTCCTCTAATCATCCCTAACAAGAATCAAAGAGGTTGAGAGCGGATCTCTCAGACGTCAGGAGAAAAATGAAACATGTTATAACAGAATCTGGCCCAATGGCAGCAATGAATGTGAAACCACTATGTCAAACGACTGGCCATAACTTTTGTCGGGGTTGTTCAAAGTTGAAATTCTTGGGTTTTTCCTTCTACTACCATTCATCCTAACAAGTTTCAAAGAGGTTGAGTGCGCATCTGTCTTATTCAGGAGAAAAATGAAAACATGTTATAACTGAACCAGGCCCAATGGCAGCAATGAATGTGAAACCACTATGTCAAACGACTGGCCATAACTTTTGTCAGGGTTGTTCAAAGTTGAAATTTTTGGGTTATTCCTGCTCCTTTAATAATCTAACAAGAATCAAAGAGGTTGTGAGCGGATCTGTCTGACTTAAGGTTAAAAATTAAACATATCAGAATCAGGCCCAATGGCAGCAATGAATGGGAAACCACTATGTCAAACGACTGGCCATAACTTTTTTCGGGGTTGTTCAAAGTTGAAATTCTTGGGTTTTTCCTGCTCCTCTAATCATCCCTAACAAGATTCAAAGCGGTTGAGTGCACATCTGTCTTACTTCAGGAGAAAATTGATAACATGTTATAACTGAATCAGGCCCAATGGCAGCAATGAATGTGATACCACTTTGTCAAACGACTGGCCAAACTTGTGTCGGGGTTGTTCAAAGTTGAAATTGTTGGGTTTTTCCTTCTCCTCTAATCATCCCTAACAAGATTCAAAGAGGTTGAGTGCGCATCTGTCTTACTTCAGGAGAAAACTGAAAACATGTTATAACTGAATCAGGCCCAAAGTCAGCAATGAATGTTAAACCACTATGTCAAACGACTGGCCATAACTTTTGTCGGGGTTGTTCAAAGTTGAAATTTTTGGGTTTTTCCTTCTCCTCTAATCATCCTTAACAAGAATCAAAGAGGTTGAATGCGGATCTGTCTTACTTTAGGAGAAAATTGAAAACATGTTATAACTGAATTAGGCCCAATGGCAGCAATGAATGTGAAACCACTATGTCAAACGACTGGCCATAACATTTGTCGGGGTTGTTCAAAGTTGAATTTTTTGGGTTTTTCCTGCTCCTTTAATCATCACTAACAAGAATCAAAGAGGTTGAGTCCGCATCTGTCTTACTTCAGGAGAAAATTGAAAACATGTTATAACTGTATCAGGCCCAAAGGCAGCAATGATTGTGAAACCACTATGTCAAACGACTGGCCATAACTTTTGTCGGGGTTAGTGTTGAGCGATACTGCTCGATATCTAAAAATATCAGATCGGAATGGTATCGCCGATATCACTAAATATCGTCGATATCCGATTCCGATACCGGAAGTCCCATGTAAGTCTATGTGAACAAAATATCGCAACTAAAAAAACACTTTCTTTCGTTGTAAACACAAAATATACACACATAGAATACATATATATATATATACATGTCATTGTGACATATATATACATATATTTATAGTTTATACACTTCTACATAGTAAAATAGACTCTGATTCAATTGCCGGGTAAAGCCGTGACATACCCCATAGAAGTCGACGGGCTCGGTGCCGAGTACCCCCAAAACCTCTGGCTCTGTGCGACTCAACTTGGGTGTCACGAACAGGATTCTGTAGCTCGCTATAAGCGAGTCCTGTGTGCCTGAATTGAACTGGTTTTGTGCTTGAGAATTGCTAAAATCATCAGAGAATGTATTTGCCATTTTTCCGCCATATCTGCGTCACGACGAGGCACTGGTGAAGAAGAAGGGCGTGCTCTTCGTGTGTGTACACTCACTCAGTGGCGCGAAAACGATGGCCGACCACTCTATATGTTACTGCAATGTAAGATCGTGCCCCACAGCTCTTCAGTTCCGCCTCCTCATCCTCCTCAGTGTGCGGAAACTAACACGAAGGTCCCGCCTCACTACAAAAGAGGGGCCCTCTCCAGATGCTAATGACACATGTGACTTGGCAGAGATGGCTAATGGACACGAGCAGAAGTGTGAAGGGATGGAGCAGTCAGAGCTCTCCCCCCACGGAAGCGACCCGATCGCCACGGAACCACCGTTGGGCACCCGGCCTTTAAACCCTCCTACGCTGCAAGAAGCGGAGGATACCCTGAGAGACCTGGCCCGGCACCGGGAGGAGGTCGCCAGGATGGAAGCCAGCTGGCGTGCCCTAAAACTAAACTTGGAGCGGCGCCAATCCCTCTTACCTGAAGTGTCTGTACCGGAAGGTGAGGCACCCGTTCTAGTAGAGGAGACCGTGCGGGCATCCCAGCCCTTGCAATGTGATCCGGTTGACGTTGTCGCAGTGGAGGCACCCGTTGCTGCAAAAAACGCTGCACCGTCAGCACCCTAGATCCCGCTGTCTGCCCCCGTCGCTGAGACAGAAGAAGCGACACCCGTCCTCATGGAGGAGGCCGCGCAGGCACCAGAGGTCTACCTGTCTGTACCGGAGCCCCGACTGTCATCTGTTCCAGAGCCGGCTGCTTCCTCCGCAGGTGAGCGCCGCCAGGACTGTCGGGCGCCAGGAGAGCTGCCGCAAACCGGACATCGTAAGCTGCAGTTTGATGGTGGAGACATGGAGATGCTGGTGGAGGAGAATTACAACCGGCGTCAGGAGGAAGAGTGTAGACGTCGGGAGAGAGAAGCCGAGCGACAAAGGGAGCAGCGCGAATCCCAGAAGCTTCGCCAACGTCACATCGAGAAGGACCGGGCAGATAAGGACCGGATGAGAAAAGATAAAAGTACGGTGAGGGAGCCGCGGCGTAAGGGTGCAGTACGGAGCTTTAAATTGAAAGCTGGTTGGGGCTTCATCCAGGAGCCTGGACTTTATTTAGAAGTGTTTGTGACCCGGCGGGACGTGGAGACTCACCTCCCAGAAGGACACCCGGGAGGGACCTGTTGCCAGGAGACTTGGTAACTTACACCCGACACTGGGGTTACAATGGATGGTATGCCCTAAATGTCACCAGGTGCGACCCCTGGTCCCCAGAGTGTCAGGAACCTGTGAGACCCTCGGAGCCTTCAGCCTCCCACATCCAGGCCTCTGCACAAGTGCCCACCCCACGCCGTAAATCTCCCCAGCCTCCCTCAGTGGTCTCCTCAGCAGCCCCAGCTATGGACATGATAATGATAGCTGGCCCGTACCCGGCGCCTGTTAGGCCCCCTGGGGTTCGTTCAGTCCGGGACATAGAGCTCCAGACCCAGAGGGAGATGAAAGAGGTGGCCACACAGACACAGATAGCGGGTCACGACTTGACTGTACAGACCACACGACGTCATCAGGTCCTGGTGGTCCTTGGTGTCTCGGATGTTTGGCAAGCATCAGAAGAGTACCAGGTGGTACCTGGAACACCCCTGCCAAAGAATTATAAATAACCCGGACAGGGTCCCTGTATGTAAATAGTTAAATTGTTGATGTACCCGGACGGGTGAATGTTCATAAAAAAGTTTTTTAATTTAATAAAAAAACAACACAGTTTTCATTACTTTTATTACAGTCTCATCCTGCGACGCCATCGATCTCCTGTAAAAAAATGAAAAAAAAAAAAACAGCAGTATACCACCTGTCCGACGCAGTCCATAGTAACGAGTGTCCCACGACGATCCAGCTCTGCTACATCAGAATGACATCAGAGGCAGGCAGGCAGGCAGGCAGAGCCTGTCATCCCGGCGCAGCACAGCTGATTACCTGCTTCCCCGGCGGTGACGTCATCGGACTGGTTTACGGCCGGGATTACCCTGCAGTCACTGCAGTTATCGCGAAAAACTGCATGTGACCGCCAGGGAGAAGATAATGGCGGCCATCAAGCAGTCCAGGACGTGACCGCCGGAGATCTTCTGCCAGGTAAGTGCCGCTGACTCCTGACAGACCCGACCGACGGACACTCACAGTGACAGTGACAAATCCGATTCCGGTATCCGATATGACGAAAATATCGGTACTTGGAATCGAAAGCCCGATACAGCTAATATCGGCCGATACCCGATATTTGCAGTATCGTATCGCTCAACACTAGTCGGGGTTGTTCAAAGTTGAAATTTTTGGGTTTTTCCTGCTCCTCTAATCGTCCCTAACAAGATTCAAAGAGGTTGATTCCGCATCTGTCTTTCTTCAGGAGAAAATTGAAACATGTTATAACTGAATCAGGCCCAATGGCAGCAATGTATGTGAAGAATGTGAAGCCACTATATCAAACGACAGGCCATAACTTGTGTCGGGGTTGTTCAAAATTGAAATTTTTGGGTTATTCCTGCTCCTCTAATCTTCCCTAACAAGAATCAAAGAGGTTGAGTGCGGATCTGTCTTACTTAAGGAGAAAATTGAAAACGTTATATCTGAATCAGGCCCAATGGCAGCAAGGAATGTGAAGCCACTATATCAAACGACAGGCCATAACTTGAGTCGGGGTTGTTCAATGTTGAAATTTTTGAGTTATTCCTGCTCCTCTAATCATCACTAACAAGAATCAAAGAGGTTGACAGCGGATCTGTCTGACTTCAGGAGAAAAATTAAAACATGTTATAACTGAACCAGGCCCGATGGCAGCAATGAATGTGAAACCACTATGTCAAACGACTGGCCATAACTTTTGTCGGGGTTGTTCAAAGTTGAAATTGTTGGGTTTTTCCTTCTCCTCTAATCATCCCTAACAAGATTCAAAGAGGTTGAGTGCGCATCTGTCTTACTTCAGGAGAAAATTGAAAACATGTTATAACTGAATCAGGCCCAAAGTGTTGTGAATGGGTTTGAGATGAGTTCTGAGCAGAGGCTCCCTCTGGTGGTTACAAGCGATGCTGGTCTGTCCAGTGAAGATTGTGAGGACTGGGAATCAGGTGTTACTGACTGGTCTTATATAAGGGAGTCACTTTCCCATCAGGGTTGCCGGTGATCAATTGTTCTGGTCTGAATCCTTTATTCCAGTTTCCCTTGTAGCCTGCTGTGTCGTGTCTGCATCTCCTGCTAACAGATAAGACATTTTCTTCTTTTTGTTTTTGTACTATATTTTTGCATTTTGTCCTGCACTTCTGTGGGGGCCTTCAGGGTCCCCTTCGGGGGCTTTTGCCCTCTCAGTTTAGTTCAGCCACTGATGTTTGTACTTTTGCTTTTTCCAGTTTTTTCAGTGGCTGCTGTTTTGATTTTGTTACACCAGAGAACTAATTTAGGTGGTAGAGGTCGTGTGATCTCAGGTGATTTTGAAATTAGTAGAGTTGGTGCTTTTCAGGGTTTTCTGGGATTGCAGTAAGTACCCTTCCTATCCTTTTCTATTTAGTTAGTTTGGGCCCCAGCGTTTGCTCATACTATTTTCTTTCTGTGTCAGTATTTCTTCTTGTCTAACCGCCATTACTTGTTTGGGGGCTTTCTATTATCTTTGGGGTTCTGCTCCGGGGCAGATAGCTTTCCTATTTCTATCTTTAGGTGTAGTTCGTTTCTCAGGCTGTGACGAGGCGTCTAGGACCAACGTAGGAACGCTCCACGGCTGCCTCTAGTTGTGGTGGTTAGTCAGGGTACTGCAATCTCATAGATTCCAACTGCTCTGGTGTATTGCCTTTTTTACCTGCACTCCTCAGCTACCGAAACATAACAGTATCACCGGCCTAAAAATTGAAAATTGTATGGTACTCACAGAAGGGAAAAAATATTGTGAAAGAAAAAAGGTTGTCAGAGTTGTCAGAGATATTTTTCTATTTGTTGCATTTTTTTTCCCTCTGTATCTCTGGGTGCTGGGGAGGATCTTTTCTCTCAATGGAGTTTGCACGGTTGTCTGGCCGTGTGGATCAGCTTGCCACTGAGGTTCAGAGTATTGCTGCATATCTTGCTAGGTTGCCTGTTGTGGAACCTAGGATCCCCATGCCAGATTTGTTTTTGGGGGATCGAGCTAAGTTTCAGAATTTCAAAAATAATTGTAAATTGTTTTTTGCCTTAAAATCTAAGTCCTCAGGGAACGCAGCGCAGCAGGTTCAAATTATCATCTCTCTCCTGCGCGGCGATCCTCAGGATTGGGCTTTTTCCCTGACACCTGGGGATCCTGTTTTGAGTGATGTTGATGCATTTTTTCAGGCTTTGGGCTTATTGTACGATGAGCCTAATGTCACTGATCAAGCTGAAAAAGCCTTGTTGGCATTAAATCAGGGGCCTTATGACGCTGAGTTATACTGTCAGAGATTCCGTAGGTGGGCAGTCCTGACCAAATGGAATGACGACGCTTTGGCAGCCCTTTTCCGGAAGGGTCTGTCAGATAATGTAAAGGATGTTATGGTGGGATTCCCTGTCCCCTCTGGTCTCAATGATTCTATGTCATTAGCGATTCAAATTGACAAACGTTTGCGTGAGCGGAGAAGTATGCGTGGAATGGTGTTGCCTTGTGAACCAGCTTCTGAACCCATGCAGTGTGATAGAGTGGTGTCTGGGGCACAGCGTCATGAGTTTCGAAAGCGCAATGGGTTATGTTTCTACTGTGGTGATGCCTCTCATGCTATTTCAGTCTGCCCTAAGCGGGGAAGACGTTTTGCACGCTCAGTTGTCTTGGGTAGTGTTCAGACTAAGTTTTTATTAACTGTCACTCTGATATGCTCTCTGTCCTCATTTTCTGCTCAGGCTTTTGTTGATTCTGGAGCAGCTATTAACCTGATGGATTATGATTTTGCTAAACGTTGTGGGTTTCCCTTGATACCCCTACAGAAGTCTATTCCCCTACTGGGGATCGATTCTACTCCTTTGGCTGAGAATAAACCCCAGTTTTCTACTCAGGTGATAATGAAGGTTGAACCTGATCACCAGGAGTGCTGCAAATTTTTGGTTCTGTATAATCTGCATGACATTATCATGCTGGGTTTCCCTTGGTTACAGTCTCATAATCCTGTTTTGGATTGGAAATCTGTGTCTGTAACCAGTTGGGGCTGCCAATGTGTTAATACCAACACTCCTGTTTTTTCTGCCTCCCCCCAGGCTCAGGATGTTCCTGACTTTTTGATTGATTTTTCTGATGTGTTTAGCGAAAGTAAATCTGCATCCTTGCCTCCCCATAGGAGCTATGACTGCGCTATTGAATTAGTGCCGGGTAGTAAATTCCCTAAAGGTCGCCTTTTTAACTTGTCTGTACCTGAACATGACGCTATGCGGTCTTATATCAAGGAATCATTGGAGAAGGGTCATATCAGACCATCCTCTTCACCCTTAGGTGCCGGTTTTTTCTTTGTGGCCAAAAAAAGATGGTTCATTAAGGCCGTGTATTGATTATCGTCTCTTGAACAATATTACTGTGAAATATCAATACCCGTTACCCTTGATTTCTGACCTGTTTTCCAGGGTGAAAAACGCTACTTGGTTTACCAAGCTTGACCTCAGGGGGCGTATAACCTTATTCGCATTAAGCACGGGGCTGAATCGAAGACGGCATTCAATACCCCTGAAGGGCATTTTGAGTACCTAGTGATGCCCTTTGGGCTCACTAATGCTCCTTCCGTCTTCCAGTCCTTCATGAATGACATTTTCAGGGATTTTGTGGACAAATTTCTGATTGTTTATTTGGATGATATCTTGATTTTTTCTAATGACTGGGACTCTCATGTGAAACATGTTCGAACTGTGTTCCAGATTTTGAGAGAGAATGCTCTGTATGTGAAGGGATCAAAGTGTCTTTTTGGCGTACAGAGGATCTCATTTCTGGGATTCATTTTGTCCCCATCTGTTATTGAAATGGACCCGGTCAAGGTTCAGGCCATCTGTGATTGGGTCCAACCTACTTCATTAAAGGCTATTCAGAGATTTTTGGGTTTTGCTAATTTTTATCGTAAATTTATTGGTAATTTCTCGGTTATTGTTAAACCATTAACTGATTTGACCAGAAAGGGTTCTGATGTGGTGAATTGGCCTCCTGAGGCAGTCTCTGCGTTTCAGGAACTTAAGCAGAGATTCACTTCTGCTCCTGTTCTACGGCAGCCTGATGTTTCTCTGCCATTCCAGGTGGAGGTTGATGCCTCTGAAATTGGGGCAGGTGCCGTTTTGTCCAAAAAAGATCCAGAGACCTCTAAAAGTAACCCTTGTGCCTTTTTCTCTCGAAAATTTTCTCCTACTGAATGTAATTATGACGTGGGTAATCGGGAGTTATTGGCCATGAAGTGGGCTTTTGAAGAGTGGAGACATTGGCTGGAGGGAGCCAAACATCAGGTGGTGGTCCTTACGGACCATAAGAATCTGGTCTATCTGGAATCTGCCAAGCGTCTCAATCCTAGACAGGCCAGGTGGGCCTTGTTTTTCACACGTTTTAATTTTGTGGTTTCCTTTCTTCCTGGCACTAAGAATGTTAAGGCGGATGCCCTCTCGAGGAGTTTCCTTGCGGACTCTCCTGAGTTATCTGATCCTTCTGTTATTTTGAAAGAGGGTGTAGTTCTTTCCGCCATCTCGCCCAATTTGAGACTTGCTCTGGAGGGGTGTCAGGAGGATAGGCCCGAGCGCTGCCCTGTTGGGAAATTGTTTGTCCCGGACCAGTGGAAAAAGAGTGTGATGTCTGAGATTCATTGTTCCGCGCTGGCCGGTCATCCCGGAATTTTTGGTACCAGAGACTTGGTTAGTCGGTCCTTTTGGTGGCCTACCTTGTCTCGTGATGTCAGGGAATTTGTGCAGTCCTTTGGGACTTGCTCTCGCTCCAAGCCTTGCTCTCGCTCTAGTGGTTTGTTGATGCCATTGCCTGTGCCCAAGAGACCATGGACCCATATCTCTATGGATTTCATTTCCGACCTTCCTGTTTCTCAGAGAATGACCACCATCTGGGTAATTTGTGATAGGTTTTCCAAAATGATACATCTTGTGCCATTACCTAAGTTGCCTTCCTCCTCTGAATTGGTGCCGTTGTTCCTTCAGCACGTGGTTCGTTTACACGGCATTCCTGAGAACATTGTGTCTGACAGAGGAGTCCAGTTTGTTTCCAGATTTTGGAGGACTTTTTGTTCTAAACTGGGTGTTCAATTGTCTTTCTCCTTGGCATTTCATCCTCAGACCAATGGTCAAACTGAGAGAACAAACCAGACATTGGAGACTTATCTTAGATGCTTTGTGTCTGCTGATCAGGATGACTGGGTCTCTTTTTTACCTTTGGCTGAGTTTGCTCTTAATAATAGGGCTAGCTCTGCCACTTTGATGTCTCTGTTTTTCTGTAATTCTGGGTTTCACCCTCGATTTTCTTCAGGACAGACGGAGGCTTCTGTCTGTCCAGGTGTTGACTCTGTTGTGGAGCGTATGCAACAGATTTGGGACCAGGTAGTGGAGAGGTTGTCCCTCTCTCAGGAGAAGGCCCAGCGGTTTGCTAACCGGCATAGGACTGATGGTCCTCGGTTTAAAGTGGGGGACTTGGTCTGGTTGTCCTCAAAGAATATTCCTATGAGAGTAGCATCTCCTAAATTTAAGCCTAGGTTCATTGGACCTTATAAGATCATTGAGATTCTTAATCCTGTTTCTTTTCGTTTGCTTCTTCCAGGGACATTTAAGATCCATAACGTGTTCCACAAGTCCTTGTTGAAGAGGTTTGTTGAGCCAGTGGTTCCTGCTGCTGTGCCTCCTGACCCTGTTTTGGTTGAGGGCAATCTGGGGTATGTGGTTGAGAAAATATTAGATTCTCGTTTTTCTAGACGGAAACTCCAGTATTTGGTTAAATGGAGAGGTTATGGTCAGGAAGACAATTCTTGGGTGTTTGCTTCGGACATCCATGCTAGGAGACTTAAATGTGCGTATCATAGAACTCATCCTGACCGACCTGGTTGCTCAAATGAGGGTTCGGTGACCCCTCCTCAAGGGGGGGTACTGTTGTGAATGGGTTTGAGATGAGTTCTGAGCAGAGGCTCCCTCTGGTGGTTACAAGCGGTGCTGGTCTGTCCAGTGAAGATTGTGAGGACTGGGAATCAGGTGTTACTGACTGGTCTTATATAAGGAAGTCACCTTCCCATCAGGGTTGCCGGTGATCAATTGTTCTGGTCTGAATCCTTTATTCCAGTTTCCCTTGTAGCCTGCTGTGTCGTGTCTGCATCTCCTGCTAACAGATAAGACATTTTCTTCTTTTTGTTTTTGTACTATATTTTTGCATTTTGTCCTGCACTTCTTTATGGCCTTCTGGGTCCCCTTCGGGGGCTTTTGCCCTCTCAGTTTAGTTCAGCCACTGATGTTTGTACTTTTGCTTTTTCCAGTTTTTTCAGTGGCTGCTGTTTTGATTTTGTTACACCAGAGAACTAATTTAGGTGGTAGAGGTGGTCGTGTGATCTCAGGTGATTTTGAAATTAGTAGAGTTGGTGCTTTTCAGGGTTTTCTGGGATTGCAGTAAGTACCCTTCCTATCCTTTTCTATTTAGTTAGTTTAGGCCCCAGCGTTTGCTCATACTATTTTCTTTCTGTGTCAGTATTTCTTCTTGTCTAACCGCCATTACTTGTTTGGGGGCTTTCTATTATCTTTGGGGTTCTGCTCCGGGGCAGATAGCTTTCCTATTTCTATCTTTAGGTGTAGTTAGTTTCTCAGGCTGTGACGAGGCGTCTAGGACCAACGTAGGAACGCTCCACGGCTGCCTCTAGTTGTGGTGGTTAGTCAGGGTACTGCAATCTCATAGATTCCAACTGCTCTGGTGTATTGCCTTTTTTACCTGCACTCCTCAGCTACCGAAACATAACACCAAAGGCAGCAATCAATGTGAAACCACTATGTCAAACGACTGGCCATAACTTTTGTCGGGGTTGTTCAAAGTTGAAATTTTTGGGTTTTTCCAGCTCCTCTAATCATCACTAACAAGAATCAAAGAGGTTGAGTCCGCATCTGTCTTACTTCAGGAGAAAATTGAAAACATGTTATAACTGTATCAGGCCCAATGGCAGCAATGAATGTGAAGAATGTGAAGCCACTATATCAAACGACAGGCCATAACTTTTGTCAGGGTTGTTCAAAGTTGAAATTTTTGGATTATTCCTGCTCCTCTATTCATCCCTAACAAGAATCAAAGAGGTTGAGAGCGGATCTCTCAGACTTCAGGAGAAAAATGAAACATGTTATAACAGAATCTGGCCCAATGGCAGCAATGAATGTGAAACCACTATGTCAAACGACTGGCCATAACTTTTGTCGGGGTTGTTCAAAGTTGAAATTCTTGTGTTTTTCCTTCTCCTCCATTCATCCCTAACAAGTTTCAAAGAGGTTGAGTGCGCATCTGTCTTACTTCAGGAGAAAAATGAAAACATGTTATAACTGAACCAGGCCCAATGGCAGCAATGAATGTGAAACCACTATGTCAAACGACGGGCCATGACTTTTGTCAGGGTTGTTCAAAGTTGAAACTTTTGGGTTATTCCTGCTCCTTTAATAATCTCTAACAAGAATCAAAGAGGTTGAGAGCGGATCTGTCTGACTTAAGGTTAAAATGAAACATATCAGAATCAGGCCCAATGGCAGCAATGAATGGGAAACCACTATGTCAAACGACTGGCCATAACTTTTTTCGGGGTTGTTCAAAGTTGAAATTCTTGGGTTTTTCCTGCTCCTCTAATCATCCCTAACAAGATTCAAAGCGGTTGAGTGCGCATCTGTCTTACTTCAGGAGAAAATTGAAAACATGTTATAACTGTAATCAGGCCCAATGGCAGCAATGAATGTGAAGCCACTATATCAAACGACAGGCCATAACTTGTGTCGGGGTTGTTCAAAGTTGAAATTTTTGGGTTATTCCTGCTCCTTTAATCGTCCCTAACAAGAATCAAAGAGGTTGACAGCGGACCTGTCTGACTTCAGGAGAAAATTGAAAACATGTTATAACTGAATCAGGCCCAAAGGCAGCAATGAATGTGAAACCACTATGTCAAACGACTGGCCATAACTTTTGTCGGGGTTGTTCAAAGTTGAAATTTTTGGGTTTTTCCTGCTCCTCTAATCGTCCCTAACAAGAATTCAAAGAGGTTGATTCCGCATCTGTCTTACTTCAGGAGAAAATGAAACATGTTATAACTGAATCAGGCCCAATGGCAGCAAATGAATGTGAACCACTATAGTCAAATGAATGGCCATAACTTTTGTCGGGGTTGTTCAAAGTTGAAATTCTTGGTTTATTCCTGCTCCTCAATCATCCCTAACAAGTATCAAAGAGGTTGAGTGCGATCTGTCTTACTTCAGGAGAAAATTGAAAACATGTTATAACTGAACCAGGCCCAATGGCAGCAAGTGAATGTGAACCACTATATCAAACGACAGGCCATACTTGATGTCGGGGTTGTTCAAATGTTGAAATTTTGGGGTTATTCCTGCTCCTTAATCATCCTAACAAGAATCAAAGAGGTTGACAGCGGATCTGTCTGACTTCAGGAAAAAATGTAAACAGTTATAACGAACCAGGCCCAATGGCAGCAATGAATGTGAAACCACTATGTCAAACGACTGGCCTTAACTTTTGTCAGGGTTGTTCAAAGTTGAAATTTTTTGGGTTTTTTGCTCCTCTAATCATCCCTAACAAAAATCAAAGGATTGAGAGAGATCTGTCTTTACTTCAGGAGAAAATGAAACTGTTATAACTGAATTAGGCCCATGGCAACAATGAATGTGAAACCACTATGTCAAACGACTGGCCATAACTTTGTCGGGGTTGTTCAAAGTTGAAATTGTTGGGTTTTCCTTCTCCTCTAATCATCCCTAACAAGATTCAAAGAGGTTGAGTGCGCATCTGTCTTACTTCAGGAGAAAATTGAAAACATGTTATAACTGAATCAGGCCCAAAGGCAGCAATGAATGTGAAACCACTATGTCAAATGACTGGCCATAACTTTTGTCGGGGTTGTTCAAAGTTGAAATTTTTGGGTTTTTCCTGCTCCTCTAATCATCCCTAACAAGATCAAAGAGGTTGAATTCGGATCTGTCTCACTTAGGAGAAAATTGAAAACATGTTATAACTGAATAGGCCCAATGGCAGCAATGAATGTGAAACCACTATGTCAAACGATGGCCATAACTTTGTCGGGGTTGTTCAAAGTTGAAATTTTTGGGTTTTTCCAGCTCCTCTAATCATCACTAACAAGAATCAAAGAGGTTGAGTCCGCATCTGTCTTACTTCAGGAGAAAATTGAAAACATGTTATAACTGTATCAGGCCCAATGGCAGCAATGAATGAGTGTGAAGCCACTATATCAAACGACAGGCCATAACTTGTGTCGGATTGTTCAAAGTTGAAATTTTTGGGGTTATTCCTGCTCCTCTAATCATCCCTAACAAGAATCAAAGAGGTTGACAGCGGATCTGTCTGACTTCAGGAGAAAAATTGAAAACATGTTATAACTGAATCAGGCCCAAGGCTGCAATGAATGTGAAACCATTATGTCAAACGACTGGCCATTAACTTTTGTCAGGGTTGTTCAAAGTTGAAATTTTTTGGGTTTTTCTGCTCTTCTAATCATCCCTAAAAAGAATCAAAGAGGTTGACAGCGATCTGTCTGACTTCAGGAGAAAATAGAAAACATGTTATAACTAATCAGGCCCAAGGCAGCAATGTAAAGTGAGAAGTGAACCACTATATCAAACGACAGGCCATAACTTGTGTCGGGGTTGTTCAAAGTTGAAATTTTTGGGTTATTCCTGCTCCTCTAATCATCCCTAAAAAGATCAAAGAGGTTGAAGCGGATCTGTCTGACTTCAGGAGAAAAATGAAAACATGTTATAACTGAACAGGCCCAATGGCAACAATGAATGTGAAAGCACTTTGTCAAAGACTGGCCTATAACTTCTGTCAGGGGTTGTTCAAATTTGAAATTTTTGGGTTTTCCTGCTCCTCTAATCATCCCTAACAAGAATCAAAGAGGTTGAAGCAGATCTGTCTACTTCAGGAGAAAAATGAAACATTTTATAACAGAATCTGGCCCAATGGCAGCAATGAATGTGAAACCACTATGTCAAACGACTGGCCATAACTTTTGTCGGGGTTGTTCAAAGTTGAAATTCTTGGGTTTTTCCTGCTCCTCCAATCATCCCTAACAATATTCAAAGAGGTTGAGTGCGCATCTGTCTTACTTCAGGAGAAAATTGAAAACATGTTATAACTAGTGTTGAGCGATACGATACTGCAAATATCGGGTATCGGCCGATATTAGCTGTATCGGGCTTTCGATTCCGAATACCGATATTTTCGTCATATCGAATACCGGAATCGGATTTGTCACTGTCACTGTGAGTGTCCGTCGGTCGGGTCTGTCAGGAGTCAGCGGCACTTACCTGGCAGAAGATCTCCGGCGGTCACGTCCTGGACTGCTTGATGGCCGCCATTATCTTCTCCCTGGCGGTCACATGCAGTTTTTCGCGATAACTGCAGTGACTGCAGGGTAATCCCGGCCGTAAACCAGTCCGATGACGTCACCGCCGGGGAAGCAGGTAATCAGCTGTGCTGCGCCGGGATGACAGGCTCTGCCTGTCATTCTGATGTAGCAGAGCTGGATCGTCGTGGGACACTCGTTACTATGGACTGCGTCGGTCAGGTGGTATACTTTTTTTTTTTACATTTTTTTACAGGAGATCGATGGCGTCGCAGGATGAGACTGTAATAAAAGTAATGAAAACTGTGTTTTTTTTTTTTATTAAATTAAAAAACTTTTTTATGAACATTCACCCGTCCGGGTACATCAACAATTTAACTATTTACATACAGAGACCCTGTCCGGGTTATTTATAATTCTTTGGCAGGGATGTTCCAGGTACCACCTGGTACTCTTCTGATGCTTGCCAAACATCCGAGACACCAAGGACCACCAGGACCTGATGACGTCGTGTGGCCTGTACAGTCAAGTCGTGACCCGCTATCTGGGTCTGTGTGGCCACCTCTTTCATCTCCCTCCGGGTCTGGAACCCTATGTCCCGGACTGAACGAACCCCAGGGGGCCTAACAGGCGCCGGGTACGGGCCAGCTGTACTTACCATGTCCATAGCTGGGGCTGCTGAGGAGACCACTGAGGGAGGCTGGGGAGATTTACGGTGTGGGGTGGGCACTTTTGCAGAGGCCTGGATGTGGGAGGCTGAAGGCTCCGAGGGTCTCACAGGTTCCTGACAGTCTGGGGAGTAGGGGTCGCACCTGGTAACATTTAGGGCGTACCATCCATTGTAACCCCAGTGTCGGGTGTAAGTCACCAAGTCTCCTGGCAACAGGTCCCTCCCCGGGTGTCCTTCTGGGAGGTGAGCCTCCACGTCCCGCCGGTTCACAAAAACTTCTAAATAAAGTCCAGGCTCCTGGATGAAGTACCAACCACCTTTCAATTTAAAGCTCCGTACTGCACCCTTACGCCGCGGCTCCCACAGGTTCCTTTATCTTTTCTCATCCGGTCCTTATCTGCCCGGTCCTTCTCCAGGTTACGTTGCCGAAGCTTTTGGGATTCTCGCTGCTCCCTTTGTCGCTCTGCTTCCCGCTCCCAACGTCTCCACTCTTCCTCCTGACGCCGGTTGTAATTCTCCTCCACCAGCTGCTCCATGTCTCCACCATCAAACTGCAGCTTACAGTGTCCGGTTTGCGGCAGCTCTCCTGGCGCCCCCCAGTCCTGGCGGCGCTCACCTGCGGAGGAAGCAGCCGGCTCTGGAACAGATGACAGTCGGGGCTCCGGTACAGACAGGTAGACCTCTGGTGCCTGCGCGGCCTCCTCCATGAGGACGGGTGTCGCTTCTTCTGTCTCAGCGACGGGGGCAGACAGCGGGATCTGGGGTGCTGCCCGGGGCAGAGTTTTTTGCAGGAACGGGTGCCTCCACTGCGACAACGTCAACCGGATCACATTGCAAGGGCTGGGATGCCCGCACGGACTCCTCTACTAGAATGGGTGCCTCACCTTCCGGTACAGACACTTCAGGTAAGAGGGATTGGCGCCGCTCCAAGTTTAGTTTTAGGGCACGCCAGCTGGCTTCCATCCTGGCGACCTCCTCCCGGTGCCGGGCCAGGCCTCTTAGGGTATCCTCCGCTTCTTGCAGCGTAGGAGGGTTTCCAGGCCGGGTGCCCAACGGTGGTTCCGTGGCGATCGGGTCGCTTCCGTGGGGGAAGAGCTCTGACCGCTCCATCCCTTCACACTTCTGCTCGTGTCCATTAGCCATCTCTGCCAAGTCACATGTGTCATTAGCATCTGGAGAGGGCCCCTCTTTTGTAGGGAGGCGGGACCTTCGTGTTAGTTTCCGCACACTGAGGAGGATGAGGAGGCGGAACTGAAGAGCTGTGGGGCACGATCTTACATTGCAGTACCATTTAGAGTGGTCGGCCATCGTTTTCGCGCCACTGAGTGAGTGTACACCCACGAAGAGCACGCACTTCTTCTTCACCAGTGCCTCGTCGTGACGCAGATATAGCAGAAAAATGGCAAATACATTCTCTGATGATTTTAGCAATTCTCAAGCACAAAACCAGTTCAATTCAGGCACACAGGACTCGCTTATAGCGAGCTACAGAATCCTGTTCGTGACGCCCAAGTTGAGTCGCACAGAGCCAGAGGTTTTGGGGGTACTCGGCACCGAGCCCGTCGACTTCTATGGGGTATGTCACGGCTTTACCCGGCAATTGAATCAGAGTCTATTTTACTATGTAGAAGTGTATAAACTATAAATATATGTATATATATATATATATATATATGTCACAATGACATGTATATATATATATATATATATATATGTATTCTATGTGTGTATATTTTGTGTTTACAACGAAAGAAAGGGTTTTTTTTTGTTGCGATATTTTGTTCCCATAGACTTACATGGGACTTCCGGTATCAGAATCGGATATCGACGATATTTAGTGATATCGGCGATACCATTCCGATACGATATTTTTAGATATCGAGCAGTATCGCTCAACACTAGTTATAACTGAATCAGGCCCAATGGCAGCATTGAATGTGAAGGCACTATGTCAAACGACTGGCCATAACTTTTGTCGGGGTTGTTCAAAGTTGAAATTTTTGGGTTATTCCTGCTCCTCCAATCATCCCTAACAAGAATCAAAGAGGTTGAATGCAGATCTGTCTTACTTTAGGAGGAAATTGAAAACATGTTATAACTGAATCAGGCCCATTGGCAGCAATGAATGTGAAATCACTATGTCAATCGACTGGCCATAACTTTTGTCGGGGTTGTTCAAAGTTGAAATTGTTGGGTTTTTCCTGCTCCTCTAATCATTCCTAACAAGATTCAAAGAGGTTGAGTGCGCATCTGTCTTACTTCAGGAGAAAATTGAAAACATGCTATAACTGAACCAGGCCCAATGCAAGAATGAATGTGAAACCACTATGTCAAACGACTGGCCTTAACTTTTGTCAGGGTTGTTCAAAGTTGGAATTTTTGGGTTATTCCTGCTCCTTTAATCATCCCTAACAAGAATGACAGAGGTTGAGAGCAGATCTGTCTGACTTCAGGAGAAAAATGAAACATGTTATAACAGAATCTGGCCCAATGGCAGCAATGAATGTGAAACCACTATGTCAAACGACTGGCCATAACTTTTGTCGGGGTTGTTCAAAGTTGAAATTCTTGGGTTTTTCCTGCTCCTCCAATCTCCCCTAACAAGAATCAAAGAGGTTGAGTGCGCATCTGTCTAACTTCAGGAGAAAAATGAAAACATGTTATAACTGAACCAGGCCCATTGGCAGCAATGAATGTGAAACCACTATGTCAAACGAATGGCCAAAACTTTTGTCGGGGTTGTTCAAAGTTAAAATTCTTGGGTTTTTCCTGCTCCTCCAATCATCCCTAACAAGAATCAAAGAGGTTAGGGCGGATCTGTCTGACTTCAGGAGAAAAATGAAACATGTTATAATAGAATCAGGCCAAATGGCAGCAATGAATAAGAAACCACTATGTCAAACGACTGGCCATAACTTTTGTCGGGGTTGTTCAAAGTTAAAATTCTTGGGTTTTTCCTGCTCCTCCAATCATCCCTAACAATATTCAAAGAGGTTGAGTGCGCATCTGTCTTCAGGAGAAAAATGAAAACATGTTATAACTGAACCAGGCCAAATGGCAGCAATGAATGTGAAACCACTATGTCAAATGACTGGCCATAACTTTTGTCAGGGTTGTTCAAAGTTGAAATTTTTGGGTTATTCCTGCTCCTCTAATCATCCCTTACAAGAATCAAAGAGGTTGAATGCGGATCTGTCTTACTTTAGGAGAAAATTGAAAACATGTTATAACTGAATTAGGCCCAATGGCAGGAATGAATGTGAAACCACTATGTCAAACGACTGGCCATAACTTTTGTCGGGGTTGTTCAAAGTTGAAATTCTTGGGTTTTTCCTTCTCCTCCATTCATCCCTAACAAGTTTCAAAGAGGTTGAGTGCGCATCTGTCTTACTTCAGGAGAAAAATGAAAACATGTTATAACTGAACCAGGCCCAATGGCAGCAATGAATGTGAAACCACTATCTCAAACGACTGGCCATAACTTTTGTCAGGGTTGTTCAAAGTTGAAATTTTTGGGTTATTCCTGCTCCTTTAATAATCTCTAAGAAGAATCAAAGAGGTTGAGAGCGGATCTGTCTGACTTAAGGAGAAAAATGAAACATAACAGAATCAGGCCCAATGGCAGCAACGAATGTGAAACCACTATGTCAAACGACTGGCCATAACTTTTGTCGGGGTTGTTCAAAGTTGAAATTGTTGGGTTTTTCCTTCTCCTCTAATCATCCCTAACAAGATCAAAGGGTTGATTCGCATCTGTCTTCTTCAGGAGAAAATTGAAAACATGTTATAACTGAACAGGCCCAATGGCAGCAATGATGTGAAACCACTATGTCAAAGACGGCCTAACTTTGTCGGGGTTGTTCAAAGTTGAAATTTTGGGTTTTCCTGCTCCTCAATCATCCCTAACAAGAATCAAGAGGTTGAGGCAGATCTGTCTACTTAGGAGAAAAATGAAACATTTTATAACGAACGGCCCAATGGCAGCAATGAATGTGAAACCACTATGTCAAACGACTGGCCATAACTTTTGTGGGTGTTCAAAGTTGAAATTTTGGGTTTTCCTGCTCCTCCAATCATCCTAACAAATCAAAGAGGTTGAGGCGATCTGTCTCTTCAGGAGAAAATGAAAACATGTTATAACTGAATCAGGCCCAATGGCAGCATGAATGTGAAGCACTATGTCAAACGACTGGCCATAACTTTTGTCGGGGTTGTTCAAAGTTGAAATTTTTGGGTTTTCCTGCTCCTCTAATCATCCTAACAAGAATCAAAGAGGTTGAGCGATCTGTCTTACTTAGGAGAAAATGAAAACAGTTATAACTGAATCAGGCCATGGCAGCAATGAATGTGAAACCACTATTCAAACGACTGGCCATAACTTTTGTCGGGTTGTTCAAAGTTGAAATTTTTGGGTTTCCTGCTCCTCCAATCATCCTAACAAGATCAAAGAGGTTGAGTGCGCATCTGTCTTACTTCAGGAAAAATGAAAACATGTTAAACACAGGCCCATGGCAGCAATGATGTGAAACACTATGTCAAACGACGGCCATAATTTGTCGGTTGTTCAAAGTTAAATTTGGTTATTCTGCTCTCTAATCATCCTAACAAATCAAAGAGGTGAGAGCGATCTGTCTACTTCAGAAAAATGAAACATGTTATAACGAATCAGCCAATGCAGCAATGAATGTGAAACCACTATGTCAAACGACTGGCCATAACTTGTCGGGTTGTTCAAAGTTAAATTTGGTTTTTCCTGCTCTCATCTCCTAACAATTCAAGGGTTGATGCCATCTGTCTTACTTAGGAGAAATGAACATGTTATAACTGAACAGCCAATGGCAGCAATGAATGTGAAAACCACTATTCAAACGACGGCCATAATTTGTCGGGTTGTTCAAAGTTGAATTTGGTTATTCCTGCTCCTCTAATCATCCCTAACAGAATCAAAGAGGTTAGGCGGATCTGTATATTAGGAGAAAATGAAACATGTTATAACGAATCGGCCAATGGAGCAATGAATGTGAAGCACTTTCAAACACGGCCATAACTTTGTCGGGTTTCAAGTTGAAATTTGGTTTCCTCTCTTATCATCCAACAGATCAAAAGGTTGAAGCGGATCTGTCTACTTCAGGAGAAAAATGAACAGTTAAACACAGCCCATGGCACAATGATGTGAACCACTATGTCAACGACTGCAAACTTGCGGTTTCAATTAAATTTTGGTTTTTCTCCCTCAATCATCCACAATAAGGTGACCACTGTCTACTTAGGAGAAATGAACTTTATAACACAGCCAGGCAGCAATGATGTGAAACCATTGTCAAACGATGGCCATAACTTTTGCGGTTGTCAAGTTGAAATTTGGGTTATTCCTGCTCCTCTAATCATCCCTAACAAGAATCAAAAGGTTGAGAGCGGATCTGTCTACTTCAGGAGAAAATGAAACATGTTATAACTGAATCAGGCCCAAATGGCAGCAATGAATGTGAAACCACTATGTCAAACGACTGGCCATAACTTTTGTCGGGTTGTTCAAAGTTGAAATTTTTGGGTTTTCCTGCTCCTCTAATCATCCCTAACAAGATTCAAAGAGGTTGATGCGCATCTGTCTACTTCAGGAGAAAATTGAAACATGTTATAACGAATCAGGCCAATGGCAGCAATGATGTGAAAATCCACTATTCAAACGACGGCCATAATTTGTCGGGTTGTTCAAATTGAAATTTTGGGTTATTCCTGCTCCTCTAATCATCCCTAACAAGAATCAAAGAGTTGAGTGCGGATCTGTTTACTTAGGAGAAAATTGAAAACATGTTATAACGAATCAGGCCCAATGGCAGCAATGAATGTGAAGCCACTATATCAAACGATGGCCATAACTTTGTCGGGTTGTTCAAAGTTGAAATTTTGGTTATTCCTGCTCCTCTAATCATCCTAACAAGAAT
Organism: Oophaga sylvatica; assembly: GCA_033576555.1. Taxonomy (NCBI): domain Eukaryota; kingdom Metazoa; phylum Chordata; class Amphibia; order Anura; family Dendrobatidae; genus Oophaga; species Oophaga sylvatica. The sequence goes on from JARQOD010002252.1 coordinate 48,644, forward strand.
CAAAGAGGTTGAAGCGATCTGTCTACTTCAGGAGAAAAATGAAACAGTTATAACAGAACCAGGCCCATGGCAGCAATGAATGTGAAACCACTATGTCAACGACTGGCCATAACTTTTGTCGGGTTGTTCAAAGTTAAATTCTTGGTTTTTCTGCTCCTCCAATCATCCCTAACAAAATCAAAGAGTTGAGTGCCATCTGTCTTACTTCAGGAGAAAAATGAAAAATTATAACTGAATAGGCCCATTGGCAGCAATGAATGTGAAACCACTATGTCAAACGATGGCCATAACTTTTGTCGGGTTGTTCAAAGTTGAAATTTTTGGGTTATTCCTGCTCCTCTATCATCCCTAACAAGAATCAAAGAGGTTGAGAGCGATCTGTCAACTCAGGAGAAAAATGAAACATGTTATAACAGAATCTGCCAATGGCAGCATGAATGTGAAACCACTATGTCAAAGACTGGCCATAACTTTGTCGGGTTGTTCAAAGTTGAAATTTTGGGTTTTCCTGCTCCTCCAATCATCCTAACAAGATCAAAGAGTTGAGAGCGATCTGTCTACTTCGGAGAAAAATGAAACATTTATAACGAACCAGCCCAATGGCACATGAATGTGAAACCACTATGTCAAACGACTGGCCATAACTTTTGTCGGGGTTTTTCCTGCTCCTCTAATCATCCCTAACAAGAATCAAAGAGGTTGAAGCGGATCTGTCTGACTTCAGGAGAAAATTGAAAACATGTTATAACTGAATCAGGCCAATGGCAGCAATGAATGTGAAACCACTATGTCAAACGACTGGCCATAACTTTTGTCGGGTTGTTCAAAGTTGAAATTTTTGGGTTATTCCTGCTCCTCTAATCATCCCTAACAAGAATCAAAGAGGTTGAGTGCGGATCTGTCTTACTTTAGGAGAAAATTGAAAACATGTTATAACTGAATTAGGTCCATTGGCAGCAATGAACGTGAAACCACTATGTCAAACGATGGACCATAACTTTTGTCAGGGTTGTTCAAAGTTGAAATTTTTGGGTTATTCCTGCTCCTCTAATCATCCCTAACAAGAATCAAAGAGGTTGAGAGCGGATCTGTCAGACTTCAGGAGAAAAATGAAACATGTTATAACAGAATCTGGCCCAATGGCAGCAATGAATGTGAAACCACTATGTCAACTGACTGGCCATAACTTTTGTCGGTGTAATGTATGTAGTACAGTTCATATAGCGTCTTGTGCTTGGGTGCGATGAAAACACAGGAGTCACAGGTTTGATATAGAAAAGTCCTGTATTACTTCATACAAGTTGGCAGAAATAGTCACACAGTTTGCAGACACAGAAACAGGAGACACAGCAGGCCAGAGTAATCCAAGCTCAGCAATAACTCTTCAATACAGATTCAGGATCTTCTTCTCTGTTACCGTAAGTCCATGCAAACGTGGGTCTTTCAAAGAGCAGGGTTCAGAGTCCACAAGTGCTTCAGAGTTCCTCAGTAGGAATAGCTGGAGTACAAGGTCCAAGGCTTACAGGAGTCAAGTCACAGGTTCACTGCAGGCTAGATTCTGAAGCACTGATTGCTCAGCTGTGGCTGCTTAAGAAGCAAAGGAGAGAATCAGGGCGGGAACATGCAAGCTGGAAACTCCATTTTGACTGAGGGCAAGATAGCTGCAGCAAGACAGAAAGTAAAATGGCTGACGAACAAACTGAGTTTCAGGAATATATACATAGAACCTTACATTACTCCCCCCTTAAGGACAACCTCCGGATGACCTCAGACCAGGCTTGTGTGGGTACCTCTGATGAAACTGACGGAGCAAGCGAGGAGCATTAACGTTATTGACCGGTTCCCATGAGTTGTCCTCCACTGGGTAGCCCTGCCATTTAATCAGATATTGTAACTGATTTCTATACAACCTGGAATCTAAAATCCTTTCCACCACAAATTCTTCCTGACCATCGACTAGCACTGGGTCAGGGCAAGGAGAGGAACGTCCAGGAAACGTATTGGGTGTCGCAGCCTTTAGTAGGGATACATGAAAGACAGGGTGGATTCTCATAGTTCTGGGCAGTTGAAGACGACAAGCAACGGCACTTATAATTTTACTGATTTTATAGGGTCCAATGTACTTATGTCCCAACTTAGACGATGGAATCCTTAACTTAAGATTTCTGGTTGACAGCCAGACCAAGTCTCCTACCTTGAAAGCTGGTGCAGGTTTACAAAATTTATCTGCTGCTTTCTTGTACCTTTCTTGAGCCGATTCCAGATTTTCCTTTAGAAGATCCATATTCTTCTGTAAAGACGTGATTCTTTCAGCCACTGCTGGTAAAGGCGTTTCTATGGGAAATCGTGGTAGAATGTTAGGATGATAACCTAGATTAGAGTAAAAAGGAGACTGTTTAGTGGAGGCACTCTGAGAGTTGTTATACGAGAACTCAGCTAATGGAAGTAGATCCACCCAATCATCCTGTAGGTGGCAGATAAAGCAGCGGAGATACTGCTCCAGGGTTTGATTGGTTAGTTCGGTCTGTCCATTAGTCTGGGGATGAAAAGCAGAAGAAAGGTTTACTTTAATGTCCAATGCTGCACAGAAATTTTGCCAAAACCTAGAAGTGAATTGCACCCCTCGATCCGAAATAACCTCATCCGGTACTCCATGTAAGCGAAACACATCTTTAATCATCAAATCTGATGTCTGTTTTGCAGTGGGTAAGCCGACACAAGGGATAAAATGAGCTGCCTTTGTTAGACGGTCAACCACCACTAGAATGGTGTTCTTCCCCTGAGAGGTTGGTAACTCCACAATGAAGTCCATAGAAATGGATCCCCACGGGCGGGACGGGGTGGGAAGAGGCTGTAACAGACCAGTTGGTGAGGAGCGAGGTGTTTTGCATCTTGCACAGACCTCACATGAAGTGACATAATTCAAAACATCCTTCCTGCAAGTGGGCCACCAAAAGAAACGAGAAAGAAATTCCTGTGTCTTTAGAATTCCTCTATGCCCAGCTATCTTGGAATCGTGAATGAGTTGCAATACTCTTAATCTGACTGTTTCAGGAATATACAGACGTTGTCCCTGAATCCACACACCATTCTTAAAGACAAGACTTACGTCCCTTGGGGGTTGTGCCAAAAAGGAATCCGCATGGTATGCTTCCTTGATGTCCTTAAGTAGGTCTTGATTATGAATTACTCCTAGGAATCTAGAGTCAGGAAGAATAGTCTTAGGAGGAGTAATTGGACGTGTCTCTGCTGAGTAAATCCTAGAGAGTGCATCAGCCTTTCCATTGCGCGATCCTGGTCTATAAGAGATGATAAAATTAAATTGGTTTAAGAAAAGATTCCAGCGAGCCTGGCGAGGAGTCAGGCACTTAGCCGACCTGATAAACTCAAGGTTACGATGGTCTGTCAGGACGACTATTTGCTGTGCAGCTCCCTGAAGAAGGTGTCTCCATTCTTTGAAGGCGGCAATAATGGCCAACAACTCTCTATTGCCCACATCGTAGTTCCTCTCAGCCGAAGACAACTGCTGGGAAAAGAAGGCACAGGGATGCAAGACATTCTTCTCACCTGTTCTCTGAGAGAGTATAGCTCCAACGGCACAGTCTGAAGCATCCACCTCTATTATGAAGGCAAGCTCGGGGTTGGGATGTACTAGGATAGGTGCAGTGGTAAATTTATCTTTTAGACGGGAAAATGCTTCCTGGGCTTGGGGAGTTCAGGAAAACCTAGACTCTTTCCGGGTAAGTTGAGTGATAGGTGACACTACCTCAGAGAAATTTCTAATGAAACGTCTATAGAAGTTGGCAAACCGATGAAGCGCTGTACCTCCTTCACATTTCTAGGACTTGGCCAATCCTTGATGGCTTGGGTTTTGCTTCCATCCATACTAATTCCTTGTGTAGACAGTACATACCCCAGAAATTGAATTTCGGTCCTATGGAATTCACACTTTTCAAGTTTGATGTAAAGATGATTTTGTCTTAGACGTTCCAAGACCATTCTCACATGTCCATGATGTTCCTCTGTGGAGTTAGAAAAAATTAGAATATCATCCAAATAAATTACCACGAATGTATCTAGGAGATCTCTGAAGATGTCATTCACCAAGTGTTGGAAAGTGGCTGGGGCGGTACTCAGACCAAAAGGCATAACTAGATATTCAAAGTGTCCATAGCGTGACCTGAATGCAGTCTTCCATTCATCCCCAGGTCTAATATGGACTAAGTTATAGGCCCCACGAAGATCTAGTTTAGAAAAAATTTTGGCATGTCGCACTCTCTCCAATAACTCAGGGATTAAAGGCAATGGATAACGGTTTCTAATAGTAACCTTATTGAGTTCCCTATAGTCTACGCATGGTCTCAGAGATCCATCTTTCTTCTTTACAAAGAAGATGGGTGCACCTGCAGGAGATGAAGAGGGCGTATGAAGCCCTTGGCTAGATTTTCATCTATGTAATCCTTTAAAGCCTTTAGCTCGGGCCCCGCCAGGGGGTAGATCTTACCAAAAGGTATCTCTGCTCCAGGCAATAATTCAATTGGACAATCATATGGACGGTGAGGAGGAAGCTGGTCAGCGTTCTTCTTGTCACATAAATCCACATAGTCCTGGTATACAGCTGGTAGTTCAGGGACTGACATGATTCCTTTAGGAACAGAGCAAGCTGAAACTTTTGGACTCATCTGTTTCTCTGGAAAGTGTAATTCCTTGGTCTCCCAGTTAATGGTAGGATTCTGAGCCTGCAGCCATGGTAGCCCTAGAATAATGGGAAAGTGGGGAGAAGAGATAAGCATAAAGGACAGTTTCTCTTGATGATCTTTACCCATAAGAACCCTCAAAGGCTCTGTTTCCTGATCCACTGGTCCAGAGGTCAGCAGGGAGCCATCCACAGTTTCCATCTGTACTGGAGTAGCCTTCTTCACTGAACGTATTCCCTGTTTCAGAGCAAAGGAGACATCCATAAAATTTCCACTTGCCCCTGAGTCGATCATAGCAGAGCTAGACACCCAAGCTGAGTCAACCCAGAGTTTGATGGAAAGAAAGCAATGAGAATTGTTTTTCTTACAACTCAGCTGGGACACCGCTGAGGAAACTTGAAAAATGGCAGCGTTTACACAGTCAACGTCCTCAGAGGTAACGGAGTTTAAGTCCGAGAAATCAAGATCTGTTGCTGCAGATCTCTCTGGAGCCTGAGGCTCGGACCTGACAGATCCCCTCTCGCAACACTCACAATGAATGAGTGCTGCAGTAGTCTTACGAGAACGGCTGGGACAGTTTATAATGAAGTGCCCTGACTTACCACAATAGAAACATAGATTCTCCTTAAAACGATGTTCCTTGCGTGCATCACTAACCCGTCGTTGTAAAGAGTCTACCTGCATGGGTTCAGGTTCAGGTTCCCGTGTAATCCTACTCAAAGGTTCCTTAGCTAGAGAGGAAGGTAGGAAAAGGTTAGTACGATTGCTTTCGAACCATCTCTCTTGCCTGCGTTCAGTCAGACGAGTATCAATACGGATGCAGTAGTTAATAAAGTCACCTAACGCAGTGGGAGGGTCGGCACGAGCAAGTTCATCCTTAATCAGTGGAGATAACCCCTTTCGAAAAATAGATTTTTTGGCGGAACTGTCCCAGGTGGTATCAAGGGCCCATCTCCTGAAATCCAAGGCATATTCAGCTACCGAGTGCTTACCTTGGCGCAAAGCTAACATGGCTGCTTCAGCTGTTGCACCTCGATTGGGGTCATCAAACACCTGCCCCATGGCTGAAATAAAATCATCAAGGTGATTCAAACAATCATCCTCAGTCTCAATCAGAGGGTTTGCCCACATTAAAGCCTTGTTGGTAAGCAACATAATTATAGTAAGCACCTTAGATCGTTCAGTGGGAAATTGTGAAGCATGTGCAGAAAAAAAAAGATTGCATTGATTAATAAATCCCCTGAATTTCTCACGTTCACCGCCAAAACGAAAAGGGGCAACTTGGGAATCCCAGCACTCGGGGCTACGGCAGGAGCCTGGACTCGCCCCTCTAGAACCTCAATCCTGGCTCGCAAATCCTGGGTAGTCTGTCCAACCACTTGCAAATTGTGATTATTGAGGTCCTGTAGATTTGTAAAACGGGTCTTTATATTCTGCAAATCTGCAAGGATATTATCAGTCACTCCGCAAAGTTCCTTTATGCGGGCCTCCATTTTCCAGATCTTTTAAGACAGGATTACTGGAAGAAGAGGAGAGAAAAAAAAACAATAGTGTTCACCTGTGGCAACACTGCAGAGAGAAAAAAAAATTAAGGGAACTGCTCACCTGGAATGGTTGTGAGAAGTCACAACCACTATCATCACAGAAAGTTTCAACCAGACATCTGATATCCAGAGTTACAGCAGACAAAAAAGAGAAAAGAAAGGAAAAAAAAAAAAAAAAAAAACAATAGTGTTTACCTGTGGTAACACTGCAAAAAGAAAAAACTTAAGGGAATTGCTCACCTGGAATGGTTGTGAGAAGTCACAACCACTGTCATCACAGAAAGTACAACCGGACGTCTGATATCCACAGTACAGCAGACACAGCCTTCCAGACCCAGCAGACACTAACGTTTTGGCTTCAGAATCTTGTAATGTATGTAGTACAGTTCATATAGCGTCTTGTGCTTGGGTGCGATGAAAACACAGGAGTCACAGGTTTGATATAGAAAAGTCCTGTATTACTTCATACAAGTTGGCAGAAATAGTCACACAGTTTGCAGACACAGAAACAGGAGACACAGCAGGCCAGAGTAATCCAAGCTCAGCAATAACTCTCCAATATAGATTCAGGATCTTCTTCTCTGTTACCGTAAGTCCATGCAAACGTGGGTCTTTCAAAGAGCAGGGTTCAGAGTCCACAAGTGCTTCAGAGTTCCTCAGTAGGAATAGCTGGAGTACAAGGTCCAAGGCTTACAGGAGTCAAGTCACAGGTTCACTGCAGGCTAGATTCTGAAGCACTGATTGCTCAGCTGTGGCTGCTTAAGAAGCAAAGGAGAGAATCAGGGCGGGAACATGCAAGCTGGAAACTCCATTTTGACTGAGGGCAAGATAGCTGCAGCAAGACAGAAAGTAAAATGGCTGACGAACAAACTGAGTTTCAGGAATATATACATAGAACCTTACAGTCGGGGTTGTTCAAAGTTGAAATTCTTGGGTTTTTCCTTCTCCTCCATTCATCCCTAACAAGTTTCAAAGAGGTTGAGTGCGCATCTGTCTTACTTCAGGAGAAAAATGAAAACATGTTATAACTGAACCAGGCCCAATGGCAGCAATGAATGTGAAACCACTATGTCAAACGACTGGCCATAACTTTTGTCAGGGTTGTTCAAAGTTGAAATTTTTGGGTTATTCCTGCTCCTTTAATAATCTCTAACAAGAATCAAAGAGGTTGAGAGCGGATCTGTCTGACTTAAGGGGAAAAATGAAACATATCAGAATCAGGCCCCATGGCAGCAATGAATGGGAAACCACTATGTCAAACGACTGGCCATAACTTTTGTCGGGGTTGTTCAAAGTTGAAATTCTTGGGTTTTTCCTGCTCCTCTAATCTGTCACGCGGTCTTATGATATGTGTACGATGTCAGTAAACTATTCTTAAAAGAACAACACTCTATACAACATATAGATTAGCAACATCAGCATGTAAATATAGAATAGATTTACCTGAAACGATATCCGTTGAACTCAGGGTTAATCTTGAGGACTTGATACACTGTCACAGGAAAGAGGAGGACCGGGGGTCTAACCTGACCCTAAACTGGGGTCCTAACTAATCCCTCACCTTGGAGGTACTGATAATGGTTCAGAGGTCCAAGTCTCCAGCCTAACCCTGTCTCCTATCAGTCCCTGAACCCTGTAATCAGTCCTAAGAAGGATTCTGATTACCACCAAAGGGATATGGGCTGATCTCTGCTAAATACACAGATTAGACATATAAGACAGACTGGAGAAAACACAGACTTGCATACACACTCAAACACAGAAGGAACATAAATGATCTGGGATATTAAACTCTAAGCAAGGTGAGCTTAAAACAACTAAGGAGCTCTTTAACTTAAGTCTATACAGATACAATCCTATCTGTGGTCTGCATGAAGAATTTCACTGGCAACTCCCAACACAGACAACCAGAGATTTAAAGGAAACCAATCAACAAATAATTAATTGCAGCCGGGAGAAAACTGCACCCAGTCCCAGAACTGAGCACAGACAGAATTAACTCCCTAACTGCCAAACACAAAGAAACAGCAACTCAGCTGTAAGAAGTCAGAATGTGCAACCGCGACGATCTTCGTGGCGATGCACACATGACATAATCATCCCTAACAAGATTCAAAGCGGTTGAGTGCGCATCTGTTTACTTCAGGAGAAAAATTGATAACATGTTATAACTGAATCAGGCCCAATGGCAGCAATGAATTGATACCACTTTGTCAAACGACTGGCCATAACTTTTGTCGGGTTGTTCAAAGTTGAAATTCTTGGGTTTTTCCTGCTCCTCAATCATCCCTATCAAAATTCAAAGAGGTTGAGTGCACATCTGTCTTACTTTAGGAGAAAAATGAAAACATGTTATAACTGAACCAAGCCAAATGGCAGCAATGAATGTGAACCACTATGTCAAACGACTGGCCATAACTTTTGTCAGGGTTGTTCAAAGTTGAAATTTTGGGTTATTCCTGCTCCTCAATCATCCCTAACAAGAATCAAAGAGGTTGAGAGCGGAATCTGTCAGACTTCAGGAGAAAAATGAAACATGTTATAACAGACTGGCCCAATGGCAGCAATGAATGTGAAACACTATGTCAAACTACTGGCCATAACTTTTGTCGGGTTGTTCAAAGTTGAAATTCTTGGGGTTATTCCTGCTCCTCTAATCATCCCTACAAGAATCAAAGAGGTTGAATGCGGATCTGTCTTACTTTAGGAGAAAATTGAAAACATGTTATAACTGAATTAGGTCCATTGGCAGCAATGAATGTGAAACCACTATGTCAAACGATGGGCCATAACTTTTGTCAGGGTTGTTCAAAGTTGAAATTTTTGGGTTATTCCTGCTCCTCTAATCATCCCTAACAAGAATCAAAGAGGTTGAGAGCGGATCTGTCAGACTTCAGGAGAAAAATGAAACATGTTATAACAGAATCTGGCCCAATGGCAGCAATGAATGTGAAACCACTATGTCAAATGACTGGCCATAACTTTTGTCGGGGTTGTTCAAAGTTGAAATTCTTGGGTTTTTCCTTCTCCTCCATTCATCCCTAACAAGTTTCAAAGAGGTTGAGTGCGCATCTGTCTTACTTCAGGAGAAAAATGAAAACATGTTATAACTGAACCAGGCCCAATGGCAGCAATGAATGTGAAACCACTATGTCAAACGACTGGCCATAACTTTTGTCAGGGTTGTTCAAAGTTGAAATTTTTGGTTATTCCTGCTACTTTAATAATCTCTAACAAGAATCAAAGAGGTTGAGAGCGGATCTGTCTGACTTAAGGGAAAAATGAAACATATCAGAATCAGGCCCAATGGCAGCAATGAATGGGAAACCACTATGTCAAACGACTGGCCATAACTTTTTTCGGGGTTGTTCAAAGTTGAAATTCTTGGGTTTTTCCTGCTCCTCTAATCATCCCTAACAAGATTCAAAGCGGTTGAGTGCGCATCTGTCTTACTTCAGGAGAAAATTGATAACATGTTATAACTGAATCAGGCCCAATGGCAGCAATGAATGTGATACCACTTTGTCAAACGACTGGCCATAACTTTTGTCGGGGTTGTTTAAAGTTGAAATTGTTGGGTTTTTCCTTCTCCTCTAATCATCCCTAACAAGATTCAAAGAGGTTGAGTGCGCATCTGTCTTACTTCAGGAGAAAATTGAAAACATGTTATAACTGAATCAGGCCCAAAGGCAGCAATGAATGTGAAACCACTATGTCAAACGACTGGCCATAACTTTTGTCGGGGTTGTTCAAAGTTGAAATTTTTGGGTTTTTCCTGCTCCTCTAATCATCCCTAACAAGAATCAAAGAGGTTGAATGCGGATCTGTCTCACTTTAGGAGAAAATTGAAAACATGTTATAACTGAATTAGGCCCAATGGCAGCAATGAATGTGAAACCACTATTTCAAACGACTGGCCATAACTTTTGTCGGGGTTGTTCAAAGTTGAAATTTTTGGGTTTTTCCTGCTCCTCTAATCATCACTAACAAGAATCAAAGAGGTTGAGTCCGCATCTGTCTTACTTCAGGAGAAAATTGAAAACATGTTATAACTGTATCAGGCCCAATGGCAGCAATGAATGTGAAGAATGTGAAGCCACTATATCAAACGACAGGCCATAACTTGTGTCGGGGTTGTTCAAAGTTGAAATTTTTGGGTTATTCCTGCTCCTCTAATCATCCCTAACAAGAATCAAAGAGGTTGACAGCGGATCTGTCTGACTTCAGGAGAAAATTGAAAACATGTTATAACTGAATCAGGCCCAATGGCAGCAATGAATGTGAAACCACTATGTCAAACGACTGGCCATAACTTTTGTCGGGGTTGTTCAAAGTTGAAATTTTGGGTTATTCCTGCTCCTCTAATCGTCCCTAACAAGATTCAAAGAGGTTGATTCCGCATCTGTCTTACTTCAGGAGAAAATTGAAACATGTTATAACTGAATCAGGCCCAATGGCAGCAATGTATGTGAAGAATGTGAAGCCACTATATCAAACGACAGGCCATAAGTTGTGTCGGGTGTGATGAACGGGCACACAGTCCGCCACACGGTAGCCCGGGGTCACGGCTTGTGATCCCACCGCTGCCACCACATGTGATGGAACGTGCACACACACGACGGCTGCTGCCGTCCGACCCAGTAAACTGCAGGGATTTATAACTATCCCACTTCCACTTAGGAACTTGCAGCTCTCTGGCGCCCCCCTTACCCTCAGGTCAGTCAGGGAACTGCACCTAGGATAATTAGTCGCCAGACGGGTCACTTGGATGTGTGCTGGCTATTGGGCACGCTGCAGTGAGGGAATTATAATTACTCCTGGCTGCAGCCAGGCAGTACCCTTATAAACCCCGCTGCGTCACTGCCAGCGTCACCCAATAGATTAACACTTTACACCCCTTTCTTTTAGCTGCCACCAGCTACGGCTTTTGATGAACAATTTATCAAGAGGGTCCGTAGCAACCCCAAAACAGTAGCGTAGTGCGTCAGGCACGTGCAAATTTCGTTTATAGAGCAGGAGAAACAAACTAATAAATTTATAGGTTTATTCCTTAAAAAAATCAGGCAGTGCTTATATCATATAAAAAGATGTAACAAACTGAGACAATATAGTTATGTACAGATGCAGTTATAAAATAAAATGGGATTAAGAATGAAATAACTCACATGATAGTTAGATCATATACAGGCAAGCCAGGCTGGGGGAAGGAGCCACACGTCATAGTTCATTGGGAGATCTCTTACTCAGCACATCCCAGCAGAAAGACTCCCCCTAAGGAACTTCACTGTAAGACTTATGCATGTCAGCTTCTGACCTCACAAAAAGGGCTGGTCCTCTAGCCACCTCCCCTGGCTGCAAGCTATGGTTTGAGCTCTGCAATATCATAAGGTTCATAACTCGGCGGGGAACTCTAGCAGAATAACGGCAGACCTATCAATGATCTTGCTTTGAAATAATGGTTCAAATGAACCCAAACTTGGGTGACATAGCTCATGGGGCACCCAAGAATTCCATTTCTCTGGCTCTGTTGGAGTTACGGGTTCACCGGTACCACGGGAACGATGCCCGTCGGCGCATGGTTCAACACAGTGACGTTCGTGTTTCTAGCGAATGCTCCCACCGTGTTATTAACCAAAAAAGAATGAATACTCCAACATGGCTGCTATAGGAAGAAAGCACGTGTTCGGACAATGCAGGACCCCTGCGGTGAAGCGGAAAACTTCCAGCACTGGCAGCTCACATTACACTGCCTGAGTGCAGGCTGACAGGGGGGGAAGGGAGAAGTATGAGAGCTGCAGAGAGAAGGAGGGCTTTCAGCAGTACAAAAAAAAAAAAGAGATGAGGACAGCAATTCCAGCACAGCACTCATCACATCGGGGTTGTTCAAAGTTGAAATTTTTGGGTTATTCCTGCTCCTCTAATCATCCCTAACAAGAATCAAAGAGGTTGAGTGCAGATCTGTCTTACTTAAGGAGAAAATTGAAAACATGTTATAACTGAATCAGGCCCAATGGCAGCAATGAATGTGAAGCCACTTTATCAAACGACAGGCCATAACTTGTGTCGGGGTTGTTCAATGTTGAAATTTTTGAGTTATTCCTGCTCCTCTTATCATCACTAACAAGAATCAAAGAGGTTGACAGCGGATCTGTCTGACTTCAGGAGAAAAATGAAAACATGTTATAACTGAACCAGGCGCAATGGCAACAATGAATGTGAAACCACTATGTCAAACGAGTGGCCTTAACTTTTGTCAGGGTTGTTCAAAGTTGAAATTTTTGGGTTATTCCTGCTCCTCTAATCATCCCTAACAAAAATCAAAGAGATTGAGAGCAGATCTGTCTGACTTCAGGAGAAAAATGAAACATGTTATAACTGAATTAGGCCCATTGGCAGCAATGAATGTGAAACCACTATGTCAAACGACTGGCCATAACTTTTGTCGGGGTTGTTCAAAGTTGAAATTTTTGGGTTTTTCCTGCTCCTCTAATCATCCCTAACAAAAATCAAAGAGATTGAGAGCAGATCTTTCTGACTTCAGGAGAAAAATGAAACATGTTATAACTGAATCAGGCCCAAAGGCAGCAATGAATGTGAAACCACTATGTCAAACGACTGGCCATAACTTTTGTCGGGGTTGTTCAAAGTTGAAATTTTTGGGTTTTTCCTCCTCCTCTAATCATCCCTAACAAGAATCAAAGAGGTTGAATGCGGACCTGTCTCACTTTAGGAGAAAATTGAAAACATGTTATAACTGAATTAGGCCCAATGGCAGCAATGAATGTGAAATCACTATGTCAAACGACTGGCCATAACTTTTGTCGGGGTTGTTCAAAGTTGAAATTTTTGGGTTTTTCCTGCTCCTCCAATCATCCCTAACAAGATTCAAAGAGGTTGAGTGCGCATCTGTCTTACTTCAGGAGAAAAATGAAAACATGTTATAACCAAACCAGGCCCATTGGCAGCAATGAATGTGTAACCACTATGTCAAACGACTGGCCATAACTTTTGTCAGGGTTGTTCAAAGTTGAAATTTTTGGGTTATTTCTGCTCCTCTAATCATCCCTAACAAGAATCAAAGAGGTTGAGAGCGGATCTGTCTGACTTCAGGAGAAAAATGAAACATGTTATAACAGAATCAGGCCCAATGGCAGCAATGAATGTGAAACCACTATGTCAAACGACTGGCCATAACTTTTGTCAGGGTTGTTCAAAGTTGAAATTTTTGGGTTATTTCTGCTCCTCTAATCATCCCTTACAAGAATCAAAGAGGTTGAATGCGGATCTGTCTTACTTTAGGAGAAAATTGAAAACATGTTATAACTGAATTAGGTCCATTGGCAGCAATGAATGTGAAACCACTATGTCAAACGATGGGCCATAACTTTTGTCAGGGTTGTTCAAAGTTGAAATTTGTGGGTTATTCCTGCTCCTCTAATCATCCCTAACAAGAATCAAAGAGGTTGAGAGCGGATCTGTCAGACTTCAGGAGAAAAATGAAACATGTTATAACAGAATCTGGCCCAATGGCAGCAATGAATGTGAAACCACTATGTCAAATGACTGGCCATAACTTTTGTCGGGGTTGTTCAAAGTTAAAATTCTTGGGTTTTTCCTTCTCCTCCATTCATCCCTAACAAGTTTCAAAGAGGTTGAGTGCGCATCTGTCTTACTTCAGGAGAAAAATGAAAACATGTTATAACTGAACCAGGCCCAATGGCAGCAATGAATGTGAAACCACTATGTCAAACGACTGGCCATAACTTTTGTCAGGGTTGTTCAAAGTTGAAATTTTTGGGTTATTCCTGCTCCTTTAATAATCTCTAACAAGAATCAAAGAGGTTGAGAGCGGATCTGTCTGACTTAAGGGGAAAAATGAAACATATCAGAATCAGGCCCCATGGCAGCAATGAATGGGAAACCACTATGTCAAACGACTGGCCATAACTTTTGTCGGGGTTGTTCAAAGTTGAAATTCTTGGGTTTTTCCTGCTCCTCTAATCATCCCTAACAAGATTCAAAGCGGTTGAGTGCGCATCTGTCTTACTTCAGGAGAAAATTGATAACATGTTATAACTGAATCAGGCCCAATGGCAGCAATGAATGTGATACCACTTTGTCAAACGACTGGCCATAACTTTTGTCGGGGTTGTTCAAAGTTGAAATTCTTGGGTATTTCCTACTCCTCCAATCATCCCTATCAAAATTCAAAGAGGTTGAGTGCACATCTGTCTTACTTTAGGAGAAAAATGAAAACATGTTATAACTGAACCAAGCCAAATGGCAGCAATGAATGTGAAACCACTATGTCAAACGACTGACCATAACTTTTGTCAGGGTTGTTCAAAGTTGAAATTTTTGGGTTATTCCTGCTCCTCTAATCATCCCTAACAAGAATCAAAGAGGTTGAGAGCGGATCTGTCAGACTTCAGGAGAAAAATGAAACATGTTATAACAGAATCTGGCCCAATGGCAGCAATGAATGTGAAAGCACTATGTCAAACTACTGGCCATAACTTTTGTCGGGGTTGTTCAAAGTTGAAATTCTTGGGTTATTCCTGCTCCTCTAATCATCCCTTACAAGAATCAAAGAGGTTGAATGCGGATCTGTCTTACTTAGGAGAAAATTGAAAACATGTTATAACTGAATTAGGTCCATTGGCAGCAATGAATGTGAAACCACTATGTCAAACGACTGGCCATAACTTTTGTCAGGGTTGTTCAAAGTTGAAATTTTTGGGTTATTCCTGCTCCTTTAATAATCTCTAACAAGAATCAAAGAGGTTGAGAGCGGATCTGTCTGACTTCAGGAGAAAAATGAAACATATCAGAATCAGGCCCCATGGCAGCAATGAATGGAAACCACTATGTCAAACGACTGGCCATAACTTTTGTCGGGGTTGTTCAAAGTTGAAATTCTTGGGTTTTTCCTGCTCCTCTAATCATCCCTAACAAGAATCAAAGAGGTTGAGTGCAGATCTGTCTTACTTAAGGAGAAAATTGAAAACATGTTATAACTGAATCAGGCCCAATGGCAGCAATGAATGTGAAGCCACTTTATCAAACGACAGGCCATAACTTGTGTCGGGGTTAGTGTTGAGCATTCCGATACCGCAAGTATCGGGTATCGGCCGATATTCGCGTTATCGGAATTTCGATACTTAATTCCGATACTTTTTCTATATCGTATACCGAATCGGAAGTTCCCATAATTCTTTGAGAGGCAATGTGATTTTAGTCAGCCAATGAGGAATCCTACGAAGTGTGGGCACATCCTGTAATGCTGCGGTCATCTTAACTAATGGCATGGCTGTGATTGGCTGCTGAAATGATGTCAGAATGCACTATAAAAGGCGCCGCAGCCATTTTAGCGTCACTGTGCTGTGAACTCAGTAAGGGACAGAACGCTGCTGTGCTGACTCTGAGGGACAGTTAGATATTGCGATTTTGTGTACTACTGTGCTTGAGGCAGGCTAGTTTACCAACCGCTGTGTAAAGCTTCATTTTGCCAGTGTTGTTTTAACAGCTCTGTGCAAGGTGTGTGTGTGACAGTGCAGGTGACGCTGCAGTTTGCTCTGCATCCACCGCTGTTTGTAGGCATCTGCACGTGTCACTGACTCTTTTTTTTTTTTATTTTATTTAGTGGAATTGGTGCAGCTCCATTATATTAGAAAAAAATCAAATCTATTAGTGTGACGCGCTTCCATCCGTATACAATACATTGGTTGCAAACACTATAGAAGTACAGAAAGGAGCTTTTCACAGATAGTGAATAGTTGTGTTTCAGTGTTCACTGCAGTCTGTGAGGTTTTGATTTTTTGAGTGCAGATCACGCTCCAGTTAGTTCTTCAACCACTGCTGGTTGTAGTCTGCTGAGCGTGTGTCACTGCCTCATCCTTCACATTTTTCTCTAATTGGTGCTGCTCCATTTTAGTGGAAAAAAATCTAATCTATTAGTGTGACGCGCTTCCATCCGTATACAATACATTGGTTGCAAACACTATAGAAGTACACAAAGGAGTAGCCTTTCACAGATTGTGGACAGTTGTGTTTCAGTGTTCACTTCAGTCTGTGTTTTTTACTTTTTTGAGTGCACATCACGCTCCAGTTACTTGTTCAAGCACTGCTGCTTGTACTCTGCTGAGCGTGTCTCAGTGGCTCATCCTTTTCATTTATCTCCAATTGGTTCTGCTACATTCCATTTAAAATAAATCTAATCTATTAGTGTGACGCGCTTCCATCCGTATACAATACATTGGTTGCAAACACTATAGAAGTAGACAAAGGAGTAGCCTTTCACAGATTGTGAATAGTTGTGTTTCAGTGTTCACTGCAGTCTGTGAGGTATTTTTATTTTATTTTTTTTTAAAATGCAGATCACGCTCCATTTACTTCTTCAACCACGCTGCGTGTACTCTGCTGAGTGTCTGTCACTGGCTCATCCTTGTCATTTTTCTAAAATTGGTGCTGCTTTATTCTATTTAAAATAATTCAAATCTATTACAGTGACGTGCTTCCATCCGTATACAATACATTGGTTGCAAACACTATAGAAGTAGACAAAGGAGTAGCCTTTCACAGATTGTGAATAGTTGTGTTTTAGTGTTCACTGCAGTCTGTGAGGTATTTTTATTTATTTTTTTTTTAAAATGCAGATCACGCTCCATTTACTTCTTCAACCACCGCTGCGTGTACTCTGCTGAGTGTCTGTCACTGGCTCATCCTTGTCATTTTTCTAAAATTGGTGCTGCTTTATTCTATTTAAAATAATTCAAATCTATTACAGTGACGTGCTTCCATCCGTATACAATACATTGGTTGCAAACACTATAGAAGTAGACAAAGGAGTAGCCTTTCACAGATTGTGAATAGTTGTGTTTCAGTGTTCACTGCAGTCTGTGAGGTATTTTTATTTTTTTTTTTTTTAAAATGCAGATCACGCTCCATTTACTTCTTCAACCACCGCTGCGTGTACTCTGCTGAGTGTCTGTCACTGGCTCATCCTTGTCATTTTTCTAAAATTGGTGCTGCTTTATTCTATTTAAAATAATTCAAATCTATTACAGTGACGTGCTTCCATCCGTATACAATACATTGGTTGCAAACAATATAGAAGTACACAAACGGGCCTTTCACAGCTACTGAACATGGGTTTTTAATTTTTAACTAAAATATGTATTTTTTCAAATGACACAAATATAAGTAATGTTGAAGAGGAATAGTCCTACATCCATTGTTTGCACAATATTACAGGTGTACATCATGTCCCTTAATCAACAATGTATTATTATATTTACTTGTATGCTTTTATTTAAAAGCCAAGAACACAGAAGGATAACCTTCGCACTGCAGCTGTTGTCAAAGTTCAACCCACATTATGCACTTCCAACATTGCAGCATTTGAGGCATGATGTGAGTTGGATTGGTCAAAGTTATGGAGTGAGAAGGTTCACCATCAGTACCCTATAGCATAAGTATGCTTTTGTGTTAGCATTTGTGTTAGACATGTGGATATCTGCCATAATATGTCACAATTATTTAGTTACAGATTTGTTACCAACACTAATCATTGAATGGTTTTAAATTTGACGTTTCACTTGTTTACAGCTTAGAAATAAGGGTGTAGCCTGATATCTATGTGTAGCACTAGCCACTTTAACATGTCATGTTTTTTTCAACATGTGTAGCTAGGTAGCAGTAATTTTTGCCGGACACACAGCAGGGGAACAGCAGGCGTTACTGAACCCCACTATCACTATAGCTTGTGTATTGGTCTGTGGACACGACACTTCTGAGCAGCAACTGGCAGTGTTGTAGCCCAGGGAGTATAGCTCAGGTGGTAGAAAGATGAACATAACAGGAGACATGGAAAACGTTGCCAACCAGTTAGTTAATCTGAAACCGGACAGGCAAATTCAGGCGAGATCCATGCCTAGTTCATTTTCAGAAAAGTAAGCCGTTCTACATTATCGTAGGATAGTCGCATGCAACGGTCTGTTAGTACACCACCTGCAGCAGTAAAGACGCGCTCCGATAATACACTGGCAGCAGATCAAGCCAGCACCTCCAATGCATACTGGCTAAGCTCTGGCCATGTATCCAGCTTAGAGACACAAAACTTGAATGGGGAAGAGCCATCTGGGAGTACACTGAGAGGGCAAGACATGTAGTCTGTCACCATCTTACGGAAATGTTGCCTCCTGCTGACTGGAGCCGTCTCGGATGGTGTAGACATTGGTGGCGCTGCCACAAAACTTCGACACATTTGGAACATACTGTTCTTGCCCTGTGCAGAGGCGCTGCTTGTGCTCCCTCTTGTTGCAGAGCTGTCTCCACTGCCTCGACGCACAGAGCTGCTTTGTAAATCAGTAGCAGCAGCAGTGCTCTCGGCTGGAATGGAGAACATTATGGATTGCACCAGTGTGTCTTGGTACTTCCGCATTTTACGCTCCCGGTTCAACGGTGTGATGAGGCTTTGTAAGTTGTCCCGGTAGCGAGGGTCTAGGAGGGTGTACACCCAATAATCAGACGTGGTGTGAATGTGTTCGATGCGGCGGTCGTTTCTCAGCCACTGCAGCATGAAATCAACCATGTGCTGCAGACTCCCAACTGGCCAAGAAACGTTGTCCCCTGCAAGAGGCGTCATCTCCGCCTGCTGTGCATCACCCCACCCTTGGTCTACATACTGACTAGAGCATTGTCTACCTCCCTCTGGAGCGATGTCTTCCTCCTCCATTGACTCCTCCTCATCCTCCTCACAAAGTCCTTCAAATACATATAAATTTACAAAATTTAAAACTCAAAATTTAAAAACTTTGTATCATAATTCTGTAACATCAGTTTATGGAAACACAATAGCATTACAAAAGGATAGACAAAAAATGTACATTATGTGCTTTGTAAATACATTAAAAGTTTGTAATGGTTATGAAAATATAGACAGCGACTCTGGAGGTTCAATTGTTGATACAGCATGGTACTTTGAAAGTCCTCCAGCCCTTTGTGAGGAACCACGTTGCGCTGACTGTCCAGAAGGTGATGGAATTTGTGACTCCTCATCCTCCACCTCTTCCAAAACCTCATGCCTTAGTGCTTGCAGTGTTTTTTGAAGCAGGCAGATAAGGGGGACAGTCAGGCTGACTAGTGCATCATCTGCACTCGCCATCCGCGTTGACTCATCAAACGCACGCAAAACGTGGCAGATATCCTTCATAGAGTTATTCGCCACTCATTACACTGGCAGTGGCTGCCCATTCATTATAGGATCCAATTCTAATTACTGGTTCTCACCAACAAAGCTCTCCACAGCGCAGCACCCCCCTACATCTCCTCCCTTATTTATATTTATCGGCCTAACCGACTGCTGCACTCTGCAAACGACCTTCGACTAACCTCTGCACTAATCCGTACCTCCCACTCCCAACTCCAAGACTTCACCCGCGCTGCGCCAATCCTCTGGAATGCTCTACCCCAAGAAATTAGGACTATCCGCAATTTGGATGGTTTCAGGCGCTCCCTCAAAACACATTTGTTCACAGTGGCCTATCACATTCACTAATCAAAGTCATTCTATGTGTAATTCTGTGTGTGTAGCCCATTCACTATCTCCATGCATCCCTCACTCCCTTAAAATGGCTGGACCATCATTGTAAAAACACCATTGTATATAAACACCTGTACTTTGTATCTCCCCCACCTCATTGTAGATTGTAAGCTTTCACCAGCAGGGGCGGCTGATTTTGCTTTAATTATTGTATTGTTAACGTTGTTACTTATGACTTGTGTTTTGAAACTGTTAAACTGTAAAGCACTGCGGAATATTATGGCGCTATATAAATAAATAATATTATTATTCTTATTATAGAGGCCCACTCAGTAGTGGTGAAGTGTGAACGGCGCAAATTGCGAGTTGACTGCGCCTGATGCAGCTGATACTCCATTACTGTTGGCTGCTGCTCACACAACCGCTCCAACATATGTAACGAGGAATTCCACCTGGTGGGTACGTCACATATGATGCGATGTTCATGAAGGTGAAATCTGCGTTGCAGAGCTGCAATCAGCGATCTGGCCATGCTGGAACGTCGCAAGTGAGCGCACTCTAGGCGGACCTTGTGCAGCAGTGCATCAAGATCCGGATAGTCCCTCAAAAAACTCTGCACGACCAAGTTGAGCACATATGACAGACATGGTATGTGAGTGAGGTTGCCAAGGCCCAGAGCTGACACCAGATTTCGGCCATTGTCACACACTACCAAGCCTGCCTGTAGATTCTCTTCCAAAAACCACACGTCGCTCTCCTGCTTTATGGCATTACAGAGCTCCTGCGCTGTGTGGCTAAGATTCCCCATGGAAATTAATTTCAGGATGGCCTGTTGACATTTGGACACGGCTGTGCTCATATCGGTCGCAACAGGTAAACGTTCACGGGTCCATGTGGAGGTAGACCGTGACGGCTCCTGCAGCGATGATTCTGAGGAACTGGAATAGGAGGAGGAATCAATGTGTACAGACTTGATTCCTGCAATCCTTGGAGTTGGCAGAACACGTACAGCGCCACTCGCAAGATCAGTACCCGGCTGCACAACATTGACCCAATGGGCAGTGAGGGAAAGGTATTGTCCCTGGCCATGGGTGTTAGAACCCTCTTGTTAGGTTTTGTTTCAGTTTGCTGGTCACATGACCTTTTTTCCCTATTTAGTCTGGCTCCGCCCTTCTGGCTTTGCTTGACTTCATTGTATTATCTACTGTTAAGCTAGCCGGGTGCTTAGGTGCCTTAATCTGTCAGTTTTGCTTGATGTTAGGATCACAAAGTATTTATTTTTCTGTTTAATTATCCATGCTACAATTTATGTTAGGAGGTGTCCACCTTTTCTCACAGTCCCTAGATCTTGTAGGGATTACTCCCTCGCAACTATAGGTCTTCGTTCACACTAGATGAGGACTTTAGCGGGTCTGGTCGCAGGATCAGGTTCCCCGTTACATCGTAGGGATTCAGCTTAGTTGTATTGTAGGGACAGAATTCCCTTCTTTCCTTACTGGTTGTAGCAGATCATAACAATGGGTACTGGTCCACGCATCGGTGGTCAGGTGGACCTTGCTACTGAGGGCTTTTAGTAGCGCATGTTTAATTTTTCCCTCAACATGCTTTTGCAGACCAGGGACGGCTTGCCTGCTGAAATGAAATCGGCTTGGCACATTGTATTGTGGGATTGACAATGATATTCAGTTACGGAAACTGTCTGTCTCCACCAGCCTGAATCACAGCATTTCAAGGGACAGGAGTTTTGCAATGCCAGCATTCAGAGCCTGTGCTCGTGCATGGTTTGCGGAGTATGGCCGTCTTTTATCCCATGCCTGTGCTACCGATGGCTGTTTTGTGGCCTGGGAGTGTGAGGATGACAGGGAACTTGCTGCTGTGTGTGGAATAACAGTTTGTCTCTGGACAACAGTGGCCGAGGTTCTTCCATGGCGATCCTGTGAGGAAGCAGAACCAGCTGTGTGTGAGCTCGATGAAGAGGCTTCAACACAACCTGAAGATGTAGGTGCTGCTGTAGGTTGGCCTACATCTCTAGTGTGTCTTTGTAACTCAACTACGTGCTTTGTCCGCACATGTTTCCACATATTTGTGGTATTGAGGTGACTGACACTTTTAGCTATTTTTAATTTTTGATTACACAGCTTGCATTTCACATAGCAAATATCATGTGCAAGTGTGTGAAAAAAGGACCACGCAGTGCAAGTCCTGGGAGCGCACGTTTTGACTTTTGGAAGACAACTGCTCCGAACAGGTGCCAAACTGGAGGCTACAGGCAACCGAGTCTGCAGCCTAACTCTCCCTCCTGTTTGTACCGTTGGGCAATGTCTTCCTCTATCTTCCTTCTATCACTAACCATTTCTCTAGGCCTCTCCCAGCTTTCAACCAAAGTACTGGTTCTCACCCACAAAGCTCTCCACAGTGCAGCACCCCTCCTACATCTCCTCCCTCATTTCTATCTATCGGCCTAACCGACTGCTGCGCTCTGCAAACGACTTTCGACTAACCTCTGCACTAATACGTACCTCCCACTCCCGACTCCA
This sequence comes from Oophaga sylvatica, assembly GCA_033576555.1. Classification (NCBI taxonomy): domain Eukaryota; kingdom Metazoa; phylum Chordata; class Amphibia; order Anura; family Dendrobatidae; genus Oophaga; species Oophaga sylvatica. The sequence continues at coordinate 70,965 of JARQOD010002252.1, forward strand.
AGACTTCTCCTGCTCTACGCCAATCCTCTGGAATGCTGTACCCCAAGAAATTAGGACTATCCACAATTTGCATGGTTTCAGGCGCTCCCTCAAAACACATTTGTTCAGAGCGGCCTATCACATTCACTAATCAAAGTCATTCTATGTATTCTGTGTAAGTGTGTGTGTGTCTCTAGCCCATTCACTATCTCCATCCCTCAGTCCCTTAAGATGGCTGGAACATCATTGTAAATGCACCATTGTATATAAACACCTATACTTTGTATCTCCCCCATCTCATTGTACATTGTAAGCTGTCACGAGCAGGGGCGACTTATTTAGCTTAAATTATTGTATTGTTAACGTTGTTACTTATGACTTGTGTTCTGAAACTGCTAAACTGTAAAGCGCTGCGGAATATGATGGCGCTATATAAATAAATATTATTATTATTCCTCTGAGCTGCTCCCACCACCTTCCTGTTCCTCATGCCATGTTGGGTCTTGGACCTCATCATCTCCACTACCCTCTTCCAACACCTGCTGTTGGGTGGTCTGGCCAGCACCATGCTCAACAGAAACTGGCACCTGGGTCTCATCATCATCAGATGCGTTCTGCGGTGTGCTGACCATCGGCACTGTCTCACCCGCCTCTTCAGATTCAGAGAGACACAGCTGTTGCGCATCACTGCATACTCCCTCTTCACATTACAGAATGCTGCTTGGCTGGGCCCCTGTTTGCAAGCCAATAGATTCTGAGAACAGAAGCAGACACTCAGCTGGCTCCTGTACAGAACTCTCTGACTGCCTGGGCAATTTGCCAGGCGGTGAAGAGACAGATGGTTGCCCAACAGTGCTGTGGTCCTGAGAGGAGGTGGAAGCAATTGAAGTCGATGCATTGGCTGACATCCAAACAACAACGGCTTCAATTTGTTCTTCCCGCAGCAGGGGGGTACTCCGAGCTCCTACAAAAGTGCGCATAAAGGAACGCTCACGGGGAAAACTGGTGGATGCTGTGTCACTGGGGGCCGCAGCAGCCACAGAATCCCCACGTCCTCTCCCTGAAGAAACTCCACGACCACGTGCCTTACTCCCTGCCTTCTTCATCTTGGTAGATTGATAAAGAAAGTCTGAAAAGTTATAAGGTCTAAGTGTGGTTATTCCGCAGAGACTGCAGTGAACACTGCACACAACTGTTCACTACCCAATGCGTCTCAGCAGGAAGGCAGTCTGTGCGTCAAAACAAAGGCACAAGCATACATCCATGTACCCTGTTTATAAAGCTATATAAAAAAAATTATGTAGTAGTGACGCACACTTATTGAGGTACAGTATTACATCGCCATTCACCATCTGTGGCTATGCAGTCTCATCTATATATACCTTATCTATCTGTTGTCATGCTTCCAAGTCGACAGTCAGCCATAAATAGCAATTTTCACTATGCACTATGCACTTTTTAAAGGTTATGTTTGTTAATAAAAATGATTATTGCCACATATATGAGTATTACATGATGGAAATTGTATAATTTTGTATAAAAATATTAGTGACATTATTCAGCAAATGGAACATTTTAGTAATATCACAGATACTTGTAATGCTGATGAGTTTTGAAGTCAGACATTCATTGTCTATACAATAAAAATGGTGTACATACGTTACTTATCCATCATTAATGGATTCAGATATGTACTTGTATGCTTTTATGTACAACCGTATAGCAGATTCCTTAACTAATTTATTTTGTGGTTTGCATTGCTGTTCAACATGTTAATGTATGTGTTTATGTTGTCAATTCTTTATTTATCTAGATATTATTTAAATGAAATCATCATCTATGGTAGTAAAGGTTATCTTCTCTTGTTTGAAGTATAGACATTTAAATTGACAGGTAACAAGGAAATTACTTGATCTAGTATTTAAACATCCTCCTTGACCCTGGCCAACACGCATGTCCGAAGCTGACACAGTCAACATGCCCTTACTGGGTTCAGTAACGCACTGTCCGTTGTGCATGGCTCTTTCTTCTGCGCCCCTCCGGTTCCAGCACAGTCAGCTGACTCGTACTTGCTGCTCTGTACCTCTGCACCCTCGGGTTCAGTACGTCAACTGGTCTCGCAGTGCCTTGCTAGGGCCTCCATCTCGTCGGTTCCAGCACGTCTCGCCTGTAGCTTGAGCACAGTACCCTGCTAGTAAACCCTTCCAGTACCACTTCCTGCATGCCCCCGCTGCCCCGGTTCCAGCACAGTCAGCTGGTCCTCGTTACTTGCATTGCTCTGTACCTCTGCTACCCGTCCGGGTTTCCAGTACCGTCAACTGGGTTTTCCGCAGTGCCTTGGCCTAGGTGCCTCCATCTCGGTATCCGATTCCAGCAACGTCTGCTGGTCCTTGGTAGTGCTTTGGAGCACAGGTACCTCCTGCTTAGTAACCGTGTCCCAGTAACATCAGCTGGTACAAGATTGTGCTACAAATACAAGATACGGAACAAGAGACACAAGAACAATAAGCAGAAGATCTAAAAGCAGAAGAACATGAAGTATAAGACCAAAATGAAGAGCAAAATATATGCTCTAAATTCTAAGCAGAAGAAGACTAAGCAGTGTATGGGGGTGAGTCCGTTCCTCCTCGTGGTGCCCCTGGAAAATGCCTGCTGCTGCAGGCTAAACTGAACACGGACAAATACTGTTGTAATTTAAATCTTTTGTGACAGCAAGAACGGAAGGATGAAAAATTCATACTTTGACAGATTACAAGTACAGGATTCTCTGTCACAAATAAGAATATGATGAAGAAGATGAAGCAGAATATGAATAAGAATAATAGTTTAATAAGAAGAATATGAGTAATGTTAACAAAGATGAATAGCAAGAAGTTTAAGAAGAAGATAAAGAAGGTGAAGATGAAGAATAATTTGATGAAAAAGATGATGCTGCAGAAGATTATGAAGGAGAAAGTGTGTGAAAAGTTAAAAAGGTGAAGATGAAGAGCATGGAAGTTGTGTAATATACATATTTGCCAAAATATAAAAAACGTTAACATTGTCAATTTCTTCGTCAATCCGAACATCTTTAAAAAAAAAAATATTTATGCTATTCCATTTGATTGGGTTAAACATCTATGCCTTTAATGTCTCCTCAACCTTCCCCAATACATTCTACATTACTCTTTCTTGTTTTCCTTCATGTACAATTAACCAACAAGGCAAGAATGGGTTTTTTTTAATTTCGATATTTTGTTCCCATAGACTTACATGGGACTTCCGGTATCGGTATCGGGTATCGCCGATATTTTAGTGATATCGGCGATACCATTCCGATTCCGATACTTTAGGATATCGGAAAGTATCGCTCAACTCTAGTCGGGGTTGTTCAATGTTGAAATTTTTGAGTTATTCCTGCTCCACTTATCATCACTAACAAGAATCAAAGAGGTTGACAGCGGATCTGTCTGACTTCAGGAGAAAAATGAAAACATGTTATAACTGAACCAGGCGCAATGGCAACAATGAATGTGAAACCACTATGTCAAACGAGTGGCCTTAACTTTTGTCAGGGTTGTTCAAAGTTGAAATTTTTGGGTTATTCCTGCTCCTCTAATCATCCCTAACAAAAATCAAAGAGATTGAGAGCAGATCTGTCTGACTTCAGGAGAAAAATGAAACATGTTATAACTGAATTAGGCCCATTGGCAGCAATGAATGTGAAACCACTATGTCAAACGACTGGCCATAACTTTTGTCGGGGTTGTTCAAAGTTGAAATTGTTGGGTTTTTAATTCTCCTCTAATCATCCCTAACAAGATTCAAAGAGGTTGAGTGCGCATCTGTCTTACTTCAGGAGAAAATTGAAAACATGTTATAACTGAATCAGGCCCAAAGGCAGCAATGAATGTGAAACCACTATGTCAAACGACTGGCCATAACTTTTGTCGGGGTTGTTCAAAGTTGAAATTTTTGGGTTTTTCCTGCTCCTTTAATCATCCCTAACAAGAATCAAAGAGGTTGAATGCGGACCTGTCTCACTTTAGGAGAAAATTGAAAACATGTTATAACTGAATTAGGCCCAATGGCAGCAATGAATGTGAAATCACTATGTCAAACGACTGGCCATAACTTTTGTCGGGGTTGTTCAAAGTTGAAATTTTTGGGTTTTTCCTGCTCCTTTAATCATCCCTAACAAGAATCAAAGAGGTTGAATGCGGACCTGTCTCACTTTAGGAGAAAATTGAAAACATGTTATAACCAAACCAGGCCCATTGGCAGCAATGAATGTGTAACCACTATGTCAAACGACTGGCCACAAGTTTTGTCAGGGTTGTTCAAAGTTGAAATTTTTGGGTTATTTCTGCTCCTCTAATCATCCCTAACAAGAATCAAAGAGGTAGAGAGCAGATCTGTCTGACTTCAGGAGAAAATGAAACATGTTATAACAGAATCTGGCCCAATGGCAGCAATGAATGTGAAGCCACTTTATCAAACGACAGGCCATAACTTGTGTCGGGGTTGTTCAATGTTGAAATTTTTGAGTTATTCCTGCTCCTCTTATCATCACTAACAAGAATCAAAGAGGTTGACAGCGGATCTGTCTGATTTCAGGGGAAAAATGAAAACATGTTATAACTGAATCAGGCCCAATGGCAACAATGAATGTGAAACCACTATGTGAAACGAGTGGCCTTAACTTTTGTCTGGGTTGTTCAAAGTTGAAATTTTTGGGTTATTCCTGCTCCTCTAATCATCCCTAACAAAAATCAAAGAGATTGAGAGCAGATCTGTCTGACTTCAGGAGAAAAATGAAACATGTTATAACTGAATTAGGCCCATTGGCAGCAATGAATGTGAAACCACTATGTCAAACGACTGGCCATAACTTTTGTCGGGGTTGTTCAAAGTTGAAATTTTGGGTTTTTCCTTCTCCTCATTCATCCCTAACAAGTTTCAAAGAGGTTGAGTGCGCATCTGTCTTACTTCAGGAGAAAAATGAAAACATGTTATAACTGAACCAGGCCCGATGGCAGCAATGAATGTGAAACCACTATGTCAAACGATGGGCCATAACTTTTGTCAGGGTTGTTCAAAGTTGAAATTTTTGGGTTATTCCTGCTCCTCTAATCATCCCTAACAAGATTCAAAGCGGTTGAGTGCGCATCTGTCTTACTTCAGGAGAAAATTGATAACATGTTATAACTGAATCAGGCCCAATGGCAGCAATGAATGTGATACCACTTTGTCAAATGACTGGCCATAACTTTTGTCGGGGTTGTTCAAAGTTGAAATTCTTGGGTATTTCCTACTCCTCCAATCATCCCTATCAAAATTCAAAGAGGTTGAGTGCACATCTGTCTTACTTTAGGAGAAAAATGAAAACATGTTATAACTGAACCAAGCCAAATGGCAGCAATGAATGTGAAACCACTATGTCAAACGACTGGCCATAACTTTTGTCAGGGTTGTTCAAAGTTGAAATTTTTGGGTTATTCCTGCTCCTCTAATCATCCCTAACAAGAATCAAAGAGGTTGAGAGTGGATCTGTCAGACTTCAGGAGTAAAATGAAACATGTTATAACAGAATCTGGCCCAATGGCAGCAATGAATGTGAAACCACTATGTCAAATGACTGGCCATAACTTTTGTCGGGGTTGTTCAAAGTTGAAATTCTTGGGTTTTTCCTTCTCCTCCATTCATCCCTAACAAGTTCAAAGAGGTTGAGTGCGCATCTGTCTTACTTCAGAGAAAAATGAAAACATGTTATAACTGAACCAGCCAATGGCAGCAATGAATGTGAAACCACTATGTCAAACGACTGGCCATAACTTTTGTCAGGGTTGTTCAAAGTTGAAATTTTTGGGTTATTCCTGCTCCTCTAATCATCCCTAACAAGAATCAAAGAGGTTGAGAGCGGATCTGTCTGACTTCAGGAGTAAAAATGAAACATGTATAACAGAATCTGGCCCAATGGCAGCAATGAATGTGAAACCACTATGTCAAACGACTGGCCATAACTTTTGTCAGGGTTGTTCAAAGTTGAAATTTTTGGGTTATTCCTGCTACTTTAATAATCCCTAACAAGAATCAAAGAGGTTGAGAGCGGATCTTCTTACTTAAGGAGGAAAATTGAAACATTATAACGAATCAGGGCCCAATCGCAGCAATGAATGTGAAACCACTATGTCAAACGACTGGCCATAACTTTTGTCGGGGTTGTTCAAAGTTGAAATTCTTGGGTTTTTCCTTTCTCCTCTAATCATCCCTAACAAGATTCAAAAGGTTGAGTGCGCATCTGTCTTACTTCAGGAGAAAATTGATAACATGTTATAACTGAATCAGGCCCAATGGCAGCAATGAATGTGATACATTTTGTCAAACGACTGCCATAACTTTTGTCGGGTGTTCAAAGTTGAAATTGTGGGTTTTTCTTTCCTCTAATCATCCCTAACAAGATTCAAAGAGGTTGAGTGGCATCTGTCTTACTTCAGGGAAAATTGAAAACTATGTTATAACTGAATCAGCCCAAAGGCAATGAATGTGAAACATTTAAACGACTGCCATAACTTTGTCGGGGTTGTTCAAATTGAAATTTTGGATTTTTCCTGCTCTCTAATGATCCCTAACAAGAATCAAAGAGGTTGAATGCGGATCTGTTCATTTAGAAAAATTGAAACATGTTATAACTGAATTGGCCCAATGGCAGCAATGAATGTGAAACCACTATTTCAAACGACGCAACTTTTGTCGGGTTGTTCAAAGTGAAATTTTTGGGTTTTTCCTGCTCATCTAATCACACTAACAAGAATCAAGAGGTTGTCCGCATCTGTCTTACTTCAGAGAAAATTGAAACATGTTATAACTGTATCAGGCCAATGGCAGCAATGAATGTGAAGAATGTGAAGCCACTATATCAAACGACAGGCCATAACTTGTGTCGGGTTGTTCAAAGTTGAAATTTTTGGGTTATTCCTGCTCCTCTAATCATCCCTAACAAGAATCAAGAGGTTGACAGCGGATCTGTCTGATTCAGAAAAATTGAAACATGTATAATGAATCAGCCCAATGGCAGCAATGTATGTGAAGAATGTGAAGCCACTATATTAAACCAGGCCATAATTGTCGGGGTTGTTCAAAGTTGAAATTTTTGGTTATTCGCTCCTCTAATCATCCCAACAAGAATCAAGAGGTTGAGTGCAGATCTGTCTTACTAAGGAGAAATTGAAAACATTTATAACTGAATCAGGCCAATGGCAGCAATGATGTAACCACTTTATCAAATACAGGCCATAACTTGTGTCGGGTTTTCAATGTGAAATTTTTGAGTTATTCCTGCTCCTTATCATCACTAAGAGAACAAAGAGGTGACGGGTCTTTATTTCAGGGGTAAAATGAAACATTTTAACTGAATCAGGCCCAATGGCAACAAGATGTGAAAACATGTGAAACGATGGCTTAACTTTGTCGGGTTGTAAAGTTGAAATTTTTGGTTATTCTGCCCTCTAATATCCAACAAAAATCAAAGAGATGAAGCAGATCTGTCTGACTTCAGAAAAATGAAACATGTTATAACTGAATAGCCCATGGCATCAAGAATGGAACCACTATTCAAACAACTGCAAACTTTTTCGGTGTTCAAATGAAATTCTTGTTTTCTTTCCCCATTCATCCCTAACAAGTTTCAAAGAGTTGAGTGCGCTCTCTTACTTCAGAGAAAAAGAAAACAGTTAAGAACCAGCCCGATGGCAAATGAATGTGAAACCATATGTCAAACGATGGCCATAACTTTTGTCAGGTGTTCAAAGTTGAAATTTTTGGGTTTCCTGCCTTAATCATCCCAACAAGATTCAACTGAGTGCGCATCTGCTTACTTCAGGAGAAAATTGATAACATGTTTACTGAAAGGCCAATGCACAATGATTGTACCACTTGTCAAACGACCACATAACTTTTGTCGGGGTTGTTCAAAGTGAAATTCTTGGGTATTCCTACTCCTCAATCATCCTACAAAATCAAAGAGGTTGAGGACATCTGTCTTACTTTAGGAGAAAAATGAAAACATGTTATAACTGAACCAGCCAATGGCAGCAATGAATGTGAAACCACTATGTCAAACGACTGGCCATAACTTTGTCAGGGTTGTCAAAGTTGAAATTTTTGGTTTTTCCTTCCTCATCATCTAACAAGAATCAAAGAGGTTGAAGCGATCTGTCAACTTCAGAGAAAAATGAAACATGTTATAACGAACAGGCCCAATGGCAGCAATGAATGTGAAACACTATGTCAAACACTGGCCATAACTTTTGTCGGGGTTGTTCAAAGTTAAATTTTGGGTTTTCCTGCTCCTCTAATCTCCCTTACAAGAATCAAAGAGGTTGAATGCGGATCTGTCTCTTTAGGAAAAATTGAAAACATGTTATAACTGAATTAGTCCATGGCAGCAATGAATGTGAAACCACTATGTCAAACGATGGCCATAACTTTTGTCAGGGTTGTTCAAAGTTGAAATTTTTGGGTTATTCCTGCTCCTCTAATCATCCCTAACAAGAATCAAAGAGGTTGAGAGCGGATCTGTCAGACTTCAGGATAAAATGAAACATGTTATAACAGAATCTGGCCCAATGGCAGCAATGAATGTGAAACCACTATGTCAAATGACTGGCCATAACTTTTGTCGGGGTTGTTCAAAGTTGAAATTCTTGGGTTTTTCCTTCTCCTCCATTCATCCCTAACAAGTTTCAAAGAGGTTGAATGCGCATCTGTCTTACTTCAGGAGAAAAATGAAAAAATGTTATAACTGAACCAGGCCCAATGGCAGCAATGAATGTGAAACCACTATGTCAAACGACTGGCCATAACTTTTGTCGGGGTTGTTCAAAGTTGAAATTTTTGGGTTTTTCCTGCTCCTCTAATCATCCTAACAAGAATCAAAGAGGTTGAATGCGGATCTGTCTCACTTTAGGAGAAAATTGAAACATGTTATAACTGAATCAGGCCCAATGGCAGCAATGAATGTGAAACCACTATGTCAAACGACTGGCCATAACTTTTGTCGGGGTTGTTCAAAGTTGAAATTTTTGGGTTTTTCCTCTCCTCTAATCATCCCTAACAAGAATCAAAGAGGTTGAATGCGGATCTGTCTACTTTAGGAGAAAAATGAAAACATGTTATAACTGAATCAGGCCCAATGGCAGCAATGAATGTGAAACCACTATGTTCACGACTGGCCATAACTTTTGTGGGGTTGTTCAAGTTGAGATTTTTTGGGTTTTTCCTGCTCTCTAAGTCATCCCTAACAAGAATCAAGGGTTGAATGGGCTCTGTTCACTTTAGGAGAAAATTGAATAATGTTTATATCTGATTAGGCCCATGGCAGATCAATGAATGATTGTGAAACACTAGTTCAAACGACTGGCCATAAACTTTTGTGGGGTTGTTCAAAAGTTGATTTTTTTGGGTTTTTCTGCTCTCTAATCATCACTAACATGAATCAAAGTAGGTTGAGGCGATCTGTCTACTTCAGGAGACAATTGAAAAATGTTATAACTGTACAGGCCCAATGGCAGCAATGAATGTGATGAATGTGAAGCACTATATCAAACGACAGGCAAACTTGTGTCGGGGTGGTTTCAAAGTTGAATTTTTGGGTTATTCCTGCTCTTTATCCATAACAAGAATCAAAGAGGTTGAGTGGCAGATTGGTTTAATTACGGAGAAAATTGATAACTTGTTATAACTGAATCAGCCATGGCAGCAATGAATGTGAGTTTATTCAAAGACAGGCAAAACTTGTGTCGGGGTTTGTTCAATGTTGAAATTTTTGTCGTTATTCCTGCTCTTGATCATATACCAAGGACTCAAAGAGGGTGGTTGAAGAGGATCGTCTGATTTCAGGAGAACCTGAACAATGATATAACTGAATAGGCATGGACAATGATTGTGAAAACTATGTGAA